>BSBK01002970.1:0-175000 GCA_027943335.1 Chamaecyparis obtusa | reverse complement strand
AAAATGTAGAATTCAAAAGATCTTATTCTTTATTCCTCATGCTATACATTTTAGCTAATAATCTTCATAAAAAATAAACAAGAGAAAATGGGTTCAATGTGGGAGAGAATATTCATATGTACATAATATGTGAACAGTGGGTGGAAGATTCGCAATTAAACTTCATGTCTTTCATCAGTCCATCTATAAGATCTTACTGAAAGAAAGAACTTGGTTCAATTTTCTCAATAGCTTTAATAAATTCACATTAATTTTTGTTCTAAAATATAAAGTTTCCTCAATAGCTCTAATAAATTCACATTAATTTTGTTCCAAAATATAAAGTTATCATCAAATAATCAAATGAAGAGGGTTACTTTCAGTTTTCATATATCAAAGAATCTAATTTATCATATCGAGTGTCTCATTTATTTATTTTTTATAAAATTTATATATTAAGATACATCATTTTCATGTGCCTATATTTATTACATACAAAATTAGAGATAAGACTATAAGAACAATTATTTTATAGAAATTGTTTTAATTAGCCTTGAAATTCAAGAGAACCGAGATAAACTTTAAAATGGTATAATGAAATCAACGCTCTAACATTCATATTATGAAAGGAATATATAATATCTTTAACCTTAATAGCTTATCTACCATTTTTAAGTTGTTGAAGAATTTATAACAAATTAAAGGGGATGTTACAAAATTCTATTTGTAGTTCGTTAGTGAACAATTAAAAAATAACTTCAAGTTTTACAATAGGATCTTAGCTCATAGTTCTAGAGATATATATTCTTATATTCTAAAAATTCTTGGTTATAAACCTCTTTTGCATGTTGTTACTTGTTAATAAAATAAAAGGTAATCATTTTGCATATGCTAACATATATACTAATATTATTCCTTTCATACAAACATAATCTAATCATATACAAATACATGATATGGGATGAGCTTACGTAAAAAAAAAAATGTTTTATTTTTTTTAAATCCTTGTTCTTAATTTCCAATAGATTTTTGTATAAAAACAGTGGGAATGGGTTTCAAAGAAAGAAAAATATTACTATTTCTAGTTTCATCTTACTATATCCTTCTATTTTTCACCAATGTTACATCTTTAGCATTAGGAATTTATTCTAAAAAGTAATATATATGGTTGAAATACATAGTTTATTTAATCAATCCTATTGATCCATATTTCATGAGTAGTAGTTTGCATGAACCCATATCCCATGATCAACCATTTGAGATTTATTACAACTGGTGATGATTATAGCAGTATAACAGTGGGCCCTTTTCAAAGCTTTCCCAACTCAATACTTCTCTGTCTCAAACACACTTAACCATGGAGTTTCCTCATTTGACTTGCTTCCCTATTTGCAAAACCTTTAACATTAGTTGTGTCTTATGAACCATTCATTAAAGAAATCTATTAATTCATTTATTCATAATGATGTATTTTTGTAGTATATAAGAATATGATGTTTTATAATTTAATTATGATTTTGAAATCAATTTCATTGATTTATATTTTATGAATAATAGTTCAAAGAAATTTGTCTCCAATAACAAAATTCATTTACTACACAATATTCAAAATAAGACAATATAACTTGTCAATACAAACTACAATAAAACCCATCCAATCACAACCATCACTTGATTCCTCCCCCAAAACAATGATAAAAACGTATTTGTCAAATACGTTCAAAGTTTCCATATATCACCAACTTGCAAATTGATTTGTTGTGCTCTCTGTCTCCACGATCTACACGTTGATAAGTAATATTCAGCCGACTGACATATGCTTACAATTGTTAACAAACACTCCTGCCAACGACATATATTGGCATATTGTTAAAGAAGTCGCAAGCCTAGAAAAGCATATACTCTGTGATTAATATTGAAAAGTCTGTTTATGGCCTGATTCGCAAACTTCATTTTAAACGATTCATGGCCATGGATATTCCAACCTAACACTGCAGGTGGAGGATTCATGAGATGGTTAGGTGAATAAAGTTGGGCGTTTCCTTCGAAACTTCGTTACTTTGTCCAACATAAGACTTTTAAAAAGGATGACAACACCATCCCGGTCGACACGCCTGCCATTTAATATAACATGAAAATACCAAGTGTGGCAAAAATCAGGGAAGCTTCATAATGAATGGTATTTTTGAGTTTTCCATTTTAAAAAAAAAAACTTTTAACTGTATTAATTATTATGTATTAAAGCATAAGGTGTAGATTCTTTCCAATTATTTAAATTTTTTATTTCAATATTCAGTATATGTATAAAAAGATTTTTATTTATTTTTTTATGTCAATTGGAAAAGTTTGTGACATTCTTGATTTTTAAACTCTTTTTATTGTTGAATTACAATTTAATTGATGATCATTATTTCATTAAAATGATAATAGTATGGTGAGGTTAGGGAGTCTCTCGAACATATAAGATACAAATTTATTAGATTGGAATCTTTTTTATTTTCAAGAATAAGAATATTTCATTAAATTCTTTTATTCAATAAATATTATCACCACTATACTTTATCGAATTATAAAGTTTAATGATGAAATCTTCTACATTCTAGAAACTTTACTTGTATCTTACATTTAGAAAGTGATTTTGACTTGTGAGATGCTTGTGAACTTTGTATTTTGAAGTTAAAACCCTAAATACCTAATTCCAATCCTTAAAATCTTTAATTGAAACCTGTCATATTGAATTATAAAATAGTAAACCACTATTTTGAATCTCTAAAATATTCAATTGAAATCTTAAAAAACTATTTTGAAACTTTAAAACCCTCAATTCAAACTATAAAAAAAATATTTTGAAATTCTAAGATCTTCATTCAAAAATCTAAAACTTTCAATTTTAAAACATTAATATATTTAATTTAAATCGCAAAAAACTATTTTGAAATCCTAAAATCTTCAATTGAAATCATTAACAACTATTTTGAAATCCTATAATATAAATTCAGAAATCTGAAATTTTCAATTTTAAAACCTTAAATAACTCAATTGAAACTCTAGAAAACTCTCTTGAAATCATAAAATTTTCCATTTGAAAGCCCATTCAATTGAAACCATTTACAATTATTTTGAAACCTTAAAATCTCCTATAAAACCCTCATTATCCTGGAAAATTATTTACTTTCTATCCGACCATATGTTTGACATATTATAGAGTGGGATACATTAAATAGGAATTTTACATCCAGGCTTTTAACTCCAAGATTGCAACCTAAAATAAATCCTAATGTATGTCGTTTCGGAGTGGATTAGATACCCAACATTTCTTAAATTAGGCCGTTAAAGAGAGTAAAATAATAGATTATTGGGTTTCTCTTGTTTTTTTAAGACATTATGTATCTATTATTTGAGTGGATTAATATATATCATAAATACAGTTACAGATTTTCAGCTTACCCTATTGTAGTTTTCAGAGACTGGATTATTAGTTTGGTGAGGATTGAAAGGGATTTGAAAGAAGGATCTCACTTCTCGACAAGGATAATTTACTTCTGGTAGCAGACAGATTACAGTTACAGTCCCAACGATTTCATGCCTATTAAGGACAGCCGACAGATTATACAAATACGGTGCACAATAAAAACAACGGTAGATAAAATACTTTACCCTAAATCAATTGGGTATTGGGTGTTATGTCATTCCTTCCATAGCTGGTGCAAATCCGAATGACGAATACCACAGAAATTAACTTTGAACGTTACATCATTGGGTCCAGTCTTCCCAGGTAGAATGAAAATTGCCTTACTCCACGCCCACATAGACCATTTGTTTATCGGAACCAAAATTAAAAAATTAAAAAAGTCAAGGCAATTTTCCAAACCTTAATCATTGTTCTCATCTTTGGGCGTCACTCAAAAAACAAATGCCAATATTAAACAAGAACTCTCTTAGGATCTGATTAAAATAATATAACCAAGTACATTGTTAGATCCACTAGAAATAATTAAGCTAATCAAACTGGGACAAATGGAAGGTACAAGCCAATGAAGAGTTTCATTAACTCTATACAAGTTAACTCCGAAAGAAAGTATAAAAGGCCGCAACAGGAATTAGTGCCTAAATTATATCAGGACGCACCGACACAGCATCATTTCTCCCAAGCTTAAAAAAGTATATAAAAAGCCCGATTTCAGAGAGTTGGCACCTGATTTCTCCTGATGTAATTTAGTAATAAAAACTATCTGAAAACAATGCTCTATTTCATCATTATCGAACATTAACCTCATAAAATTATGAGTTATTAACAATGAAAACATGGACAATAACAATTGAAATGTTGTATCCAGAATAATGGGATTCTCCGTGGCAGAGAACAAATCAATGAATTACAATAGATAAGATTAGAGGGGGATTTGTGGAAGAGGAACAGGTGTTGGAGTTGTAGGAGAGTAGACCAACGTGCCATCTATCCATTTCACCACTTCTTTATTTCTCTTTGCCCACCAGTTAGCAGGGATTTGTAGACTTTCAATCAATAAGTCGCAGTGTTTGTTAACTAAAGCTGGATCTCCTCCTGATGGCTTAAAGGGTAGTTTGTGATTCCCTTGAAAGCCATCAAGTGCGTGCAAATAAACCTCCAAATTGTGGAAGTTTGCAAGATTATGCGTTTGTTTCATCAAAGGTGAGCTGCTGCTATCTAAACAAATCTCTACTCCCACATGAACATATGCCCATGGAAACCAGTGCAGAAGCCTTGTTAGCCATCCCAGTTTTTCATTGACAAAAATCCCAGGAATTTTTGGAACCAAGTCCTTGTTGTTTACAACACGCAGCACTTTGACGCCAATCTCTTCCATATGTTGGGCAAATGACAGATTCCCTACGCGCGGAGAAGCGAAGGAAAACACTATTACTGGAATTGAACTCCAACCATATTTATTCACCATGGTTTCCTTGATATCGTATGCGCTCAGGGTTGTGAGTGCACCTCCCAAGCTATGTCCAGTAAATGTTATGCTCAACTCTTCTTTCTCTTTGTATTCCTTCAATAATGTTGTTATCTCACCCATTACAGTGTCCCTTGCACTCAGCTTGCATCTAACATAATTCTCATCGATTGACATATAACATCTGAGGAAACCCTTTTCTAACCTGACATCTTTATTTGAAATGGTTTGGATGTTGGAGCATGTTTTAGCCTCTGATGTCATGGCAGGAACTAATATGTCTCTGAGATTTTGCATCCATTCAAAGGGAGTTTGCGTGCCTCTCCATGCAACTATGTCACGTCTTCCCAATCTCTTTATCTCATATGGGTCATTGCAAACCACAATATAACTTGTTGGAATTAATCCCCAACTACTTTTCCGTAACTCTCTCTCTCTCCAGCACTCTCATGTGTCAAATCACTTCTTCCAACCTATCTATTTCCTTTGGACTTTGCAAAAGATATATTTTGATTTAGTTTTAATTGTATATCCTCTCCGTAGATTTATTTTTTGCCAGCTGTTCAATCAACATTAAACTTGTATTTAATATTTTTAGGTTTCCTCATTTTGGGCACATTTCGATGCATATTTTGGACCACTCTTTTATTTTTGTAATCTCTAATGAGTGGTGTAGCAGAACAGAACTCTCTCATGTTGGAATATTTTTTTGTATGTTATGTTTTTGATATATGCAAATATATATTAGATGTCTGGTGTTTTATCTTTTCTGGGAATACTCTATTTCTCTTTTTCTTCTGCCTCTGCCAACAAGTGGTATCAGAGCCTAAGGTTTCTCAAAAGAAGTTGTTGAAGGAAAGATTTAGCAGCAGCTAAAATTTCCAGCAAAGGTATTCAACCAATTGAGTCAATGACAAGCACAAGTTTAACAAATCCTCAAATTTCGCAGTTCAATGGGAAAAATTATGATTATTGGTCCATAACAATGAAGGCACTATTTTTTCCTCAAGATATTTGGGATCTAGTAGAGAATGGTTACCCAAAACTAGTTGATGCAGCAGCATACAATGCTCTAACCCAAGCAAAGAAGGATACATTGAGAGATAATAGGAAGAAAGATTCAAAAGCTCTATTCTACATTTTTCAAGCTGTACATGAAAGTATTTTTCCAAGGATTGCAGCAGCAACTAAGTCCAAGCAAGCATGGGATATACTCCAGACAGCATACCAAGGAATGACAAAGGTGAAAACAACAAAACTACAAATGCTAAGAAGGGATTTTGAAACAATTTTCATCAAGGAATCAGACTCAATAGACTCTTTCTTCACACAAGTGATGGGTATAGTCAATCAAATTAGATCTCATGGTGAGACACTAGAAGATAGAAGAATTGTTGAAAAGATTTTGAGGAGTTTACCTACAAGGTTTGAATCCATAGTTGTGGCCATAGAGGAGACAAAGAATCTCTCACAATTTTTAGTTGATGAGCTCAATGCATCTCTTATTTCTCATGAGCGTAGGCTTAGTAGGTCAACAAGTTCATCATTGGAGCATGCATTCAAGACACAAGCTTCAATCAGTCATGGAAGAGGCAGAGGAAGAACAAATTTTAGAGGTAGAGGAAGAAGTTCATATAGAGGTGGAAGAAACAGCCCATCAAGCTCAAGTGGAAGAGGTAGCAGTCAATACCCAAGTCATAATGAAACTCAAAATTAGCCTCAAGGCCAAAGGTATGACAAGTCTCAAATCCAATGTCATTATTGCAAAAAGTATGGTCATTATTCAAATGAATGTAGGAAGAAGCAATATGATTTTAACAAGCAAAATGCAAATTCTACAAAAAAAAATCAAAACCAAAAATCAGAACAAAATACAAAGTTTTTGGCTTGCAATGTAGCACAGGAAAATGAAAAAGATGTATAATTCTTATACTCAGGCTGTAGCAACCACATGACAGGGAATTTAGAAATGTTATCAAGCTTGGATGAAAATATAAAATCTGATGTCACTTTAGGGAATCATGATAAGGTGGCAGTCAAAGGAAAAGGGGACATCAACATTATAACTAAGAAGGGGGAGAAGAAATATCTTTCTGGTGTTTATTTTGTTCCCAGTTTAAAGCATAATTTTATGAGTATTGGCCAGCTTGTTCAAAAGGGGTTTAGAGTATCTTTCAAAAATGGAGAGTGCCCAATTTTAGATAAACTTCCAAGCAATCAGCTTATTTCCAAGGTTCAAATGACAAACAATAGAATATTTCCCTTAACTATTAGGCCAGATTTAAATGTAGATTTTGCTCAAGCATATTCTACAATGAACCCACAAGAGGGTAAAAAAAAATTGCTGCTGTCACTCAAACTATATTTCAAACAGAAATAAAAGATAAAAATTGGATTTGGCATCTAAGATTTGGGCATTTAAACTTTGGAGGCCTAAATTTGCTTCATAGGAAAAGCATGGTGAAAGGATTGCCTTTAATAGAAAAACCAGATAGAGTATGTGAAGGGTGCATCTTGGGAAAGCAACATAGAGAATCATTTCCAGCAAGTAAGTCAATGAGGGAAAAAGCACATTTAGAAATTGTTCATTCAGATTTGTGTGGCTCAATGCAAACACCCTCAATTGGTGGGAGATTTTATTTTTTGACATTCATTGATGACTACTCAAGGAAAACATGGGTTTATTTTCTAAAGCATAAGAGTGAGGTATTTGAATATTTTTGTCAATTCAAAGCTCTTGCTGAAAAATAGAGTGGTCATTACATCAAAGTATTGAGAACAGATAGAGGTGGTGAATACATCTCAAATGATTTTCTAAGATTTTGCAAAGACCATGGAATTCACAAGCAATTCACAACTAGATACACACCTCAACAAAATGGGGTAGCTGAAAGAAAAAATAGAACAATCATGGAAATGGCTAGAAGCGTGTTGAAAGCAAAGCATTTGTCAAATGAATATTGGGCTGAAGCTGTTTCATGTGCAACTTACATAATAAATAGATGTCCAACAAAAAGTGTCAAGAATGTGATTTCAGAAGAAGCATGGAGTGGAAGAAAACATAGTGTTTCTCATATGAGAGTTTTTGGATGTGTGGCATATGCACATGTGCCAGATGAATTGAGAAGGAAATTGGACAAGAAGGGAGAAAAATGTATATTTGTGGGATACAGTGAAGAATCAAAAGCATACAAATTATACAATCCAATCAGCAAGAAGTTCATAATCAGCAGAGATGTATAGTTCATAGGAGAAGATGCATGGGATGGAAGTGTAGAAAAAATAGTCAACATAACAGCAAGCATACCACAAGAGAAAAATGAAGTTTTAATACCAACAAATACTCCTTCAAATGTGACTCCTTCCACACCCATTCAAGCTCAACAAAGTGGTCCACAAGTGACACCATCATCAAATGTAAGATCATCGTCATGTATACAATCAAGCACCCCCACAAGTGGATAACAAACACCATCTACAAGTGGCCATCAAGGTGCTGGTCCATCAAGTCCACATGCAACCGGTTCTACATCAAGTGACATATCAAATCCTACATTGGCAAGCTTGAGGAGACAAAAAATTAGAAGTATTAGAGACATTTATGAGGAAAATGAAGGTGAGAATAATGTTGATTCAATTTCTCTTTATGCTTTATATTCACAAGTAGATGACCCCATTCATTTTGAAGATGCAATTAAAGATGAAAAATGGGAAAATGCAATGGATGAAGAAATTGATAGAATTGAAAAGAATCAAACATGGGAGTTAGTGCGTCTTCCAAAAGGAAAAGATGTCATAGGAGTAAAGTGGGTTTACAAAACTAAGTTGAATTTAAATGGTGATGTGCAAAAACATAAGGCAAGGCTAGTTGCTAAAGGTTATTCACAACAACATGGAATTGATTACAATGAGACATTTGCTCCCGTAGCCCGATTAGACACCATAAGAATGAAACTTGCTATAGAAGCTCAAAACAAATGGTCTGTTTATCAAATGGATGTAAAATCAACATTCTTAAATGGTTATCTTGAGGAAGAAGTATATGTGGAATAGCCACCCGGATATGAGATTTTGGGTTAAGAAGATAAAGTCTACAAACTGAAAAAGGCATTGTATGGTCTCAAGCAAGCCCCAAGAGCTTGGTACAACAGAATTGATTCATATCTCTTACAAAATAATTTTGACAGGTGCAGCAGTAAACCTACGTTGTACATAAAAATGGATGAAAAATGTCAAATTCTAATTGTATGTTTATATGTTGATGATTTGATATTCATGGGTGACCAATCAATTGACATATTTAAAGAAGCTATGAAAAAAGAATTTGAAATGACTGATTTGGGACTCATGAAATACTTCTTAGGCATTGAGGTCAATCAAAATCAAAATGGAATATTCATTTCTCAGGCAAAATATGCAGGTGATATTTTGAAAAGGTTCAATATGCTGAATTGCAAATCAGCACCAACACCAATTGTCACAGGTCTGAAACTAAGCAAGGATGATGATGGAGCAAACATTAATCCAAATTTATATAAAAAACTTGTTGGCAGCCTTATGTACTTAACTGTCACAAGGCCAGACATAATGTTTTGTGTAAGTTTGATTTCAAGGTTCATAGAGACTCCAAAAGAATCACACTAGAAAGTAGGGAAAAGAATTTTAAGGTATGTCAGTGGAACAAGAAATTATGGCATTCAATATTCAACTTGAAATGATTTTAAGCTCATAGGTTATACTGATAGTGATTGTGCTGGGATTATTGATGATATAAGAAGTACATCCGGTTATGTTTTTCATTTTGGCATCGATATAGTATCATGGGTTTCAAAGAAACAATCAATTGTCACACTTTCATCTGCTGAAGCAGAGTACGTAGCAGCAACAGGGGCATCATGTCAAGCTGTATGGATGAGAAGAGTGTTGAAAGAGTTGAAACATGAACAAGAAAATGCAACAAAGATCTATTGTGACAAGAACTTAGCCATAGCATTGTCCAAGAATCCAGTTTTTCACAAGAGGAGCAAACATATAGATACAAGATATCAATTTATTAGAGAACTAATCAACAATGCAAAAATCTTTTTGGAATTTTGCAGGTCTGAAAATCAATGTGCAGATATCTTTACCAAGGCATTAGGAAAGGAAAATTTTATATTTCAAAGAGATCGTTTAGGCATTATAGATGGTAGTAGTTGTGATTAAGGGGGAGTGTTGGAATTAATCCCCAACTATTTTCACCGTAACTCTCTCTCTCCAGCACTCTCACGTGTCAAGTCACTTCTTCCAACCTATCCGTTTCCTTTGGACTTTGCAAAAGATATATTTTGATTTAGTTTTAATTGCATATCCTCTCCGTAGATTTATTTTTTGCGAGCTGTTCAATTAGCATTAAACTTGTATTTATTATTTTTAGGTTTCCTCATTCTGGGCACATTTTGATGTATATTTTGGATAGCTCTTTTATTTTTGTAATCTCTAATGAATGGTGCAGCAGAACATAACTCTCTCATATTGGAATATTTTTTTGTATGTTATGTTTTTGATATATGCAAATATATATTAGATGTCTAGTGTTTTATCTTTTCTGGGAATACTCTGTTTCTCTTTTTCTTCTGCTTCTACCAACAAGTGGTATCAGAGCCTAAGGTTTCTCAAAAGAAGTTGTTGAAGGAAAGATTTAGCAGCAACTAAAAGTTCCAGCAAAGGTATTCAACCAAGTGAGTCAATGGCAAGCAAAAGTTTAACAAATCCTCAAATCCCTCAGTTCAATGGGAAAAATTATGATTATTGGTTCATAACAATGAAGGCACTATTTTGTTCTCAAGATATTTGTGATCTAGTAGAGAATGGTTACCCAGAACCAATTGATGTAGCAGCATACAATGCTCTAACCCAAGCAAAGAAGGATACATTGAGAGATAATAGGAAGAAGGATTCAAAAGCTCTATTCTACATTTTTCAAGCAGTGCATGAGAGTATTTTTCCAAGGATTGTAGCAGCAACTAAGTCCAAGCAAGCATGGGATATACTCCAGACAGCATACCAAGGAATGGCAAAGGTGAAAACAACAAAACTACAAATGATAAGAAGGGATTTTGAAACAATTTTCATGAAGGAATCAGAATCAATAGACTCCTTCTTCACATAAGTGATGGGTATAGTCAATAAAATTAGTTCTCATGGTGAGACACTAGAAGATAGAAGAATTATTGAAAAGATTTTGAGGAGTTTACATGCAAGATTTGAATCCATAGTTGTGGCCATAGAGGAGAAAAAGAATCTCTCACAATTTTCAGTTGATGAGCTCAATGCATCTCTTATTTCTCATGAGCATAGGCTTAGTAGGTCAACAAGTTCATCATTGGAGTATGCATTCAATACACAACCTTCAATCAGTCATGGAAGAGGTAGAGGAAGAACAAATTTTAGAGGTAGAGGAAGAAATTCATATAGAGGTGGAAGAAACAACCCATCAAGCTCAAGTGGAAGAGGTAGTAGCCAATACCCAAGTCATAATGAAACTCAAAATCAGCCTCAAGGTCAAAGGTATGACAAGTCTCAAATCCAATGTCATTATTGCAAAAAGTATGGGCATTATTCAAATGAATGTAAGAAGAAGCAATATGATTTTAACAAGCAAAATGCAAATTTTATAAAAGAAAATCAAAATAAAAAATTAGAACAAAATAAAATGTTTTTGGCTTGCAATGTAGCACAAGAAAATAAAAAAGATGTATGGTTTTTAGACTTAGGCTGTAGCAACCACATGACAAAAAATTTAGAAATGTTTTCAAGCTTGGATGAAAATATAAAATCTGATGTCACTTTAGGGAATCATGATAAGGTGGAAGTCAAAGGAAAAGGGGACATCAACATTCTAACTAAGAAGGGGGAGAAGAAATATATTTCTGATGTTTATTTTGTTCCCGGTTTAAAGTATAATTTGATTAATATTGGCCAACTTGTTCAAAAGGGGTTTAGAGTATCTTTAAAAAATGGAGAGTGCACAATTTTAGATAAACTTCCAAGCAATCAACTTATTGCCAAGGTTCAAATGACAAACAATAGAATGTTTCCCTTAAAGATTAGGCCAGATTTAAATGTAGATTTTGCTCAAGCATATTCTACAATGAACCCACAAGAGGGTAAAAAAAAACTTGCTGTTGTCACTCAAACTGTATTTCAAGCAGAAATAAAAGATGAAAATTGGCTTTGGCATCTAAGATTTGGGCATTTAAACTTTGGAGGCCTAAATTTGCTTCATAGGAAAAGCATGGTGAAAGGATTGCCTTTAATAGAAAACCCCGAAAGAGTATGTGAAGGGTGCATCTTGGGAAAGCAACATATAGAATCATTCCCAAAAAGTAAGTCAATGAGGGCAAAAGCACATTTAGAAATTGTTCATTCAGATTTGTGTGGCTCAATGCAAACACCCTCAATTGGTGGAAGATTTTATTTTTTGATATTCATTGATGACTACTCAAGGAAAATATGGGTTTATTTTCTAAAGCATAAGAGTGAGGTATTTGAATATTTTTGTCAATTCAAAGCTCTTGCTGAAAAATAGAGTGGTCATTATATCAAATTATTGAGAATGGATAGAGTTGGTGAATACATCTCAAATGATTTTCTAAGATTTTGCAAAGACCATGGAATTCACAAGCAATTCACAACTAGATACAAACCTTAACAAAATGGGGTAGCTGAAAGAAAAAATAGAACAATCATGGAAATGGCTAGAAGCATGTTAAAAGAAAAGCATTTGTCAAATGAATATTGGGCTGAAGCTGTTTCATGTGCAACTTACATAATAAATAGATGTCCAACAAAAAGTGTCAAGAATGTGATTCCGGAAGAACCATGGAGTGGAAGAAAACATAGTGTTTCTCATATAAAATTTTTTGGATGTGTGGCATATGCACATGTGCCAGATGAATTGAGAAGGAAATTGGACAAGGGAGAAAAATGTATATTGGTGGGATACAGTGAAGAATCAAAAGCATACAAATTATACAATCTAATCAACAAGAAGGTCATAATCAGCAGAGATGTACAGTTCATAGAAGAAGATGCATGTGATGGAAGTGTAGAAAAAATAGTCAACATAACAGCAAGCATACCACAAGAGGAAAATGAAGTTTTAATACCAACAAATACTCCTTCAAATGTGACTCCTTCCACACCCATTCAAGCTCAACAAAGTGGTCCACAAGTGACACCATCATCAAATGTAAGATCAGTGTCACATATACAATCAAGCACCCCCACAAGTGGATGACAAACACCATCTACAAGTGGCCATCAAGGTGCTGGTCCATCAAGTACACATTCAACCGGTTCTACATCAAGTGACATATCAAATCCTACATTGGCAAGCTTGAGGAGACAAAAAATTAGAATATTAGAGACATTTATGAGCAAAATGAAGGTGAGAATAATGCTGATTCAATTTCTCTTTATGCTTTATATTCACAAGTAGATGACCCAATTAATTTTGAAGATGCAATTAAAGATGAAAAATGGGAAAATGCAATGGATGAAAAAATTGATGTAATTGAAAAGAATCAAACATGGGAGTTAGCGAGTCTTCCAAAAGGAAAAGATGTCAAAGGAGTAAAGTGGGTTTACAAAACTAAGTTGAATTTAAATGGTGATGTGCAAAAACATAAGGCAAGGCTAGTTGCTAAAGGTTATTCACAACAACATGGAATTGATTACAATGAGACATTTGCTCCCGTAGCCCGATTAGACACCATAAGAATGACACTTGCTATAGCAGCTCAAAACAAATGGCCTATTTATCAAATGGATATAAAATCAACATTCTTAAATGGTTATCTTGAGGAAGAAGTATATGTGGAACAGTCACCCAAATATGAGATTTTGGGTCAAGAAGATAAAGTCTACAAACTGAAAAAGACATTGTATGGTCTCAAGCAAGCCCCAAGAGCTTGATACAGCAGAATTGATTCATATCTCTTAGAAAATGGTTTTGACAGGTGCAGCAGTGAACCTACGTTTTACATAAAGATGGATGAAAAATGTCAAATTCTAATTGTATGTTTATATGTTGCTGATTTGATATTCACGGGTGACTTATCAATTGACATATTTAAAGAAGCTATGAAAAAAGAATTTGAAATGACTGATTTGGGACTCATGAAATACTTCTTAGGCATTGAAGTTAATCAAAATCATAATGGAATATTCATTTCTTAGGCAAAATATGCAAGTGATATTTTGAAAAGGTTCAATATGCTTAATTGCAAATCAACACCAACACCAATTGTCAGAGGTCTGAAACTAAGCAAGGATGATGATGGAGAAAACATTAATCTTACTTTATATAAAAAACTTGTTGGCAGCCTTATGTACTTAACTGCCACAAGGCCAGACATAATGTTTTGTGTAAGTTTGATTTCAAGGTTCATGGAGACTGCAAAAGAATGACATTGGAAAGCAAGGAAAAGAATTTTAAGGTATGTCAGTGGAACAAGAAATTATGGCATTCAATATTCAACTTGAAATAATTTTAAGCTCATAGGTTATACTGATAGTGATTGTGCTGGGAGTATTGATGATAGAAGAAGTACATCCGGTTATGTTTTTCATTTTGGCACTGGTATAGTATCATGGGCTTCAAAGAAACAACTAGTTGTCAAACTTTCATCTGCTAAAGCAGAGTACGTAGCAGCAACAGGGGCATCATGTCAAGTTGTATGGATGAGAAGAGTGTTGAAAGAGTTGAAACATGAACAAGAAGATGCAACGAAGATCTATTGTGACAACAACTCAACCATAGCATTGTCCAAGAATCCAGTTTTTCACAAGAGGAGCAAACATATAGATACAAGATATCATTTTATTAGAGAACTAATCAACAATAGAGAAATCTTTTTGGAATTTTGTAGGTCTGAAGATCTATGTGCAGATATCTTTACCAAGGCATTAGGAAAGGAAAATTTTATATTTCAAAGAGATCGTTTAGGCATTATAGATGGTAGTAGTTGTTATTAAGGGGGAGTGTTGGAATTAATCTCCAACTACTTTCACCGTAACTCTCTCTCTCCAGCACTCTCACGTGTCAAGTCACTTCTTCCAACCTGTCCATTTCCTTTGGACTTTGTAAAAGATATAGTTTGATTTAGTTTTAATTGCATATCCTCTTCGTAGATTTATTTTTTGCCAGCTGTTTAATTAGCATTAAACTTGTATTTAATATTTTTAGGTTTCCTTGTTCTGAGCACATTTCGATGTATATTTTGGACAGCTCTTTTATTTTTGTAATCTCTAATGAATGGTGTGTTGGTGTTCGAAAACTCTTATGCTCTAACAGGCTGCTAATATACCCTAAGAGGATTTTAGGAATGGTTAGCTCCAAAATTGCTATGAGGTCTTAGGGTAATTGGACCAACTATAGGGACAAGACTGCCCTCTTCTGCTTCTAGCTCTGCAAAACCAAGGCGGGTACACCGAATCCAGACAAAAATCAAACTCACTACACACCCTATACTTCTAGATTTAAATAGCAGATCATAGTAAAGGATTTCTAAATGCTAACTAGGCATTCATTGAATCAACTCTACTATGCAAGATAAAATGGTCTTGTGAAGGGAAAAGACTTGAAATGGTATTGATATAAAGATGCAGGAAAAATAGCCCAAATCCATCAAACAATGAACTCAACTGAATGTACTAATCCTTGATTAGTGCCATTATCCATTGGGCAAATCATCAAATGCAAATATAGAAGCATGAACCAACTATTGTCAAAGATTCAAAGCCATAAATACAACTATCCCAGCCCACCCATTGCTTATAAGATCCTTCTGTAGACAACCAAAATGAATCTATGCCCTATCTGAAGTATATTTCACTTTATCCTAGATCAAGAACTAAAGACTAGAACACATGCAGAGGCAACCCAATGCAATGGATCAAAAAATCCAAAACTCACAAGACTGACACCAAGGAGAGACATGAAAGCATGAGAGTAATTGTATTAAGTTTGATGAATCATGTACATGTCTATACCAGAAATGAGACAACCACTTCAATAACCTGCAAAAGATATCAGAAAGTTCTATTCAGCCTCCTACAATGCGACAAAATTCACTACTTCCCACAGGAACCAAACAGAGTGGAACCCTTTACCAGTCAAAATTTTGACCATTTATACCAAGGTTACAAAGCAAGCATGCGATCATTTGAAATTCAAAATCACCTAACCCCACCGAGGAGTAAACACAGACATGACAGGGGGTCAAGCCACAGCTTCAAGCTCAAACTGTCAAATCAACCAGCTGCAAACACTTCTCAAGCTAAGACCACATGGTACCAGGTACACAATCACCTCTGCAAACAACTGCCAAGCACCTTGGACCACACTGCAAATAGCCTCTCACCAAACAGGGTCAAATCTGGCATTCAATTTTGCAAACAATGGTACCCCCTGTCTCTCAAAAATTCAAACTCAAACTACAACGGCTACAAGCACTTGGCGGGATCAATGTTCTCTAGCCGTTTCCTCCAGTCACGCAACCACGCTGTCAGATCTCTCACCACCACAGGAATCCGGGCTCCATTACATGCTTGGTCGCATGATCGCAAGCCGTGGAAATGGCCCTTGCGATCATGCGACTGTGGTCTTTTAACCACAGTCGACAATCGGTCCCAAATCCTCTGCAAAGCCTCTGGCCATATCACCCCTGCAACCGTGACAAACAGTCAGTTAGTCGCATGATCGCATAACCCGAAAATGGGTTATGTGAACATGCGACAACCTGCAAACTGTAACTGCCAAATCCTCTGCCGCCGCTATCGGAATATCAGCCCAACCCTATCTGGCGAACTGGCAACCGAAGAATTCTCGCCAGATCACGCAATACTTTATTCCATCGCCAAAAGACCTAGCGATCACGCGACCATTGTTCGCTGAATCGCCAAAAGAACTAGGGCATCACCAAATCTTTCCGTGAATGAGCGAAAAGCCTAAACTTTATCGGCATCGCCAGATCCCTTTGTCTAGACTGCCAAAACCAAGACCCCACCTGGGCCTGCGTTTAAAAATCCACCACCCTGTCAGCTTGGACAAATCAGAAACCGCCACGCGTCCACCCGCAACAGGAGCCAACCAAACAGCCAGACAGGCCCTAGGGACACGTGGCACCCTATCGAATGATCACATAGCCCAAAAATGGGCTATGTGAACATGCGATAGCCCGCAAACATTAACTGCCACCACAACCGCAAGGGGTACCGCAACCGCCACCGCACTGCCAAGGACACGTGTCACCTGGTCACATGATCGCATAGCCGAGAGAAAGGCTATGCGATCATGCGACAGCCAATAGGAAGCTGCCACATCACCGCACTCTGGGACATAGAACCACAACCAGATCACATTACCATCGAGCTCCAGGGACACATGGCACCCTGTCGCATGATCGCATAGCCCAAAAATGGGCTATGCAATCATGCGATAGCCTATCATAGGCTGCCACATGTCCACCTTTGGGACCACACCAAAGAAGCCAAAAGCACCTAGAGGATCAGACGATTGTCACAAAAGCGCATAGCCCTGACATGTCCTTCGTGCTTTAACGACAACCATTGATCTTCTGACACGTCAGGACCCATTGTGCCTTTGGAAAAATAGGTCCCACCACCATCACACTTGCACACTTAGCAAAGAAGACCACCAAGCAGCTGAAAAGGACTGGGACCCACACGGCCACGTGGCAAGTAGTCGCATGATCGCATGTCAGAAAGATCTGACATGCGGCCATGCGACAGCCAATAGGGAAGAAGCCAGACCCACCACACGGTCAGACATTTGTAGTTAGAGAAAACACCATCGAACCGGGAACAAGTGCGGGGTCAAAAACACATAGGGCTTTCGATGACAGAGGATCGAAAACACACAAAAATTCTGACACGTCAACAAACAAGCAAGGAAGCCGAAAACACATAGAGTTTCCAATGGTAAAAGATAAGCGAACCAAACAGGAAGCACAAGGTCGAAAACAACACACAGGTTGAAAACAACGTGGATTTTTGAAAACACAGTGGGTTTTCAACACTATGGTAAAATTTAAAGAATTTTCCCACAGACCTTAAACTTTGAATATCTTTTTGGATTTAATGATTCAGCATGTGCAAATTTGACTAGAACTTGGTGACAACACAAGGAACACAGGGCAGGAGGCAATGAAGAACACTTGCAAGGAAAAAAGGCCATTTTCAAAGGATTTTGCAATGACAGAAAATGGGCCTAACATGGTGCAGCAGAACAGAACTCTCTCATATTGGAATATTTTTTTGTATGTTATGTTTTTGATATATGCAAATATGTATTACATGTTTGGTGTTTTATCTTTTCTGGGAATACTCTGTTTCTCTTTTTCTTCTGCCTCTGCCAACATAACCCATCCAGGCAACCCCTTCACTTGATTCCTCACCAAAAATGGACTCCAAAAGAATCGTATTGGCATATATGTATTTGGTAACTTGATATCCACGCCCATAACTTAGCATTTCCAGTCTCTGGGTGAGAGAGCTTTTGCTTTTCTTACAATTGCCATAGTATGTTGAAGAGGTCATGTTGTCAAATGCATTGTAGCACTGCTGAGCAAAATTGCCATATCTGAGAATCTCCACTTTGAGAAATGGATTAATGGGATTGAGCATGCCATTCCAATTGCTGGCACCCTGAATATCCCGCCATATATCACAAATCTTCAATTGTTTTCTTTTGTCTTCTCTATCTCCATCTCCATTAGTTATTTTGTTTGGAGATATGGTATTACAGCCCATTAAATAATCTTCAACATCCTTCCAGTGGCCAAAAGGTAATCGAGATACTATCATACTCTGGATGCTTGCACTCATTAGAAAAAAATGTAGCTCTGGAGAATTAATGAATGCTCTAGTTCTTGTTAATTGTGAAATTGCTTCTTGATGGCCGGGTTCACGAATTTCCTTTGTTTCAGAAGTTTCAGCGTAGTGGATATAAATAGAGAGTGGATTGAGATGAGATGATGGAAGAATGTTCTACTTTCTGGTTAATACTAAGATCTCTAATCTTTGTTTGATGGCCCGATTCACAAATTTCATTCATTTTATAAGTTTCAGCGCAGTGGATATAAATAGAGAAATGGGATGGATGATTGATCAATTTGATGGCATTCTAGTAAGATCAGGAAGCATTCAAACCATTTTACTTGACTTTGTCCACCAGTATTTTTTGAAAAGTAAAACTAAGAAATTAATGGCTGATATGAAAGAACAATTCCCCACGGAAGTTCTCAAGCCGATTACTTGTCGTACAAGTTGTCTCCTTTGTGCAGCAAAATATTTGGAAAAGGTATAACTAGAGCTAATTCCTAGTCAAAACAAACCTTCCCTGTCGACACACCTGCAATTCTCTCGGTAACTCGGAGAGACTGACACCGGCAAAATCAGTGAAGCTTCCCTCTTAAAAAAATTCCTAAATAGATAATGGAAAAAAAATATAAGTGCAATAAGTGCAATATTCTTGATGATTGGAAAAATAGAGATCGGCAAACTCGGAGAAGCTTCCCTGTTAAAAAATCTTAAATATGTGATGGGTAAAATTATAAATAATGGAATAAGAAATTTTGGAAACATTTACATCTTCAATATTTTTCATAATTGAAAAAGACAAAGTTCTATAACATCAATCATATTTTGTTGTTAAAAGATTTAAATATGTGATCCAGAGTAAAATTATAAATGAGATAAAGAAATTTTAGAAACGTTCAAGCTTGCAATACTCTCCATAATTGGAAAAGACAAAGATAGGTAACACTCACACTTGCAATACCAAAAATATAGACACAAAATCCTTGAAGTTTCTGTGTTGAAAAGTTTTAAATATATCATAAAGTAAAATTATAAATGAAATAAGAAATTTTAGAGATATTGGTCAAAGGTATGGAAAAATATTTATAAATTAATATGTTAGAGAGTACAATTCAATTTGTAAAATTGACCAAATTGCATAACATGATAAGTATTTAAAATTTTAAATATCTAATAGGAAAAAAACTAAAATAATCACATAGTGCAATGTTCTAGTTGATAGGACAATATGTATAAATTAATATGCTAGAGAGTACAATTCAATTTGTAAAATTGACCAGGTTCCATAACATGACAAGTATTAAATATTTTAAATATCTAACATGATAAGTATTAAATATTTTAAATATTTTAAAATTGACCAGGTTCTATAACATCAAACTTTATCATCTATTATCACTCCCCCACACCCAGGCATCTCATGATTACCCTTAGCCACCCCATCAAAGTTAAATTTCACCCAGCTAGGAGGACGAATAGACCAGGCACAACCATCTTTTGGATTTTTTAATACCATTGGAATTAGCACAAGTGATCTTCCATTGCTACATGATACTAAGATCATGCTGACTGTTAGGAGGGAATAGGGATTAATTATGCTATTATAAGGTGGAATGACATTTTTATTTATTATGATGATGTCACTTTTATTATCAAGGGCTTTGGCACAGATAATCACATGGATTTTTTTCCTTTGCTTCAAGCAATTGTCATTTCTTATCTCAAAAAAAATTCCTTCTGATAATTTTGGACATTAAAGCTATCATTAATTGGTATTTTCATAACGAGTTTAATTAAAGGGTTTTCATTTCCTTCTTCAAGAAGCTTCTTCTTTGACCTAGAAAGGGACAAAAAGAGTTTTAATTAGTTTGTGCTACTCAAAATTGTAGTGGGCCTACTTCTATGACTATGAAAGAGACCCATTCTAGCTTTAAGGAAGTTCATATCATGGGGGTTTGTTGAAGAAGCTTGAACCTAGGGATTGCAAGGAATTTATACAAAATGGTGAACTTTGTGAAGAACTTAAGTTTTCTAGTCTCTTATGTTATATTCGAGCGATGTGAGGGTTTAATTGTACCCTATCTATGAAGTGTGTCACTTCCTGGCACCAAGGAAATGGGGCTATAGGGAGTGTGAAGCTTTATGTGATGCCAAAGAATATTTCCAAAGCTACTAGGCTCCATTGTGATGGAGAAAAAGGTTGAGAGGAAAATCAATGGAGATTAAAAGAAATACTTGAAGAATTATTTTGAGAAGGGTGAAAATTTGGTGGTTGTGGTGACTGGTAATGGGTACTAGAGATCCTCCCTGCGTGCTCCCTATGCTCTTGTTTTCTTGTTTATGATGAAACACTTTACGCTCAAGGGTTGCTTTACCACTTATCATGGGTATCATTTCCCCATCTTGAATCACATTAGGCATAGTAAAAATATAAATGTGCCCTATTTTTTGTTTACATCTATGAGTAATAACATTAATAGGCTGATTCTCTTCCTTTACATTAGGTTATGATATATATTCTGTATCAATTCATGTTTAGAAATTCCCCTATTAGTAGTAGGTGTCTCACGTACACTCAAAAGGAAGATAATCAAACTACTAAAACTTCTAGGAGTCCTATCAAAATTGAGCTAGTTACTAGTGGTCCTCTCCCTAAGAACACAAACCCTAAGCCCAAGAGAAAATAAAATAAAAAATTCCTACAGCCCTCGGACAAGAAAATCCCCTCCCCTGGTGTGTCTTTTGAAGAAACCCTTTTAGATACTACTCCAGTGAAAAGAAAAGTGGCTCCTAAGAAGCCTAGTTGTACCAAGGTAAGGAAAATTAGGCTTGGAAATAAAAGTGAGTGTACTGATGTAGATAAAGAAGATTTGGAAGAGGAGACAAACTCTTAGGAAGGGAAAAAATTGGAAAGTTTAGGAGATTAAAAAAATATCATACTGGCTCTAGAGAGAAGAGGTTTGCTAGGTTGAGATTCAAGAGAGAAATTAAGGAGAAAAACTTGGAGGAGGAGGTGATCCCTAAAATTGACTAGGAATATGAACCAAAGGGGAGTGAAGAAATAGATAGCTCAAACAATGAAGATTATGATAATGAGGAGGAAAATGAGGAGCTTGATAATTCTGAGGAAGACATCTCCAAATATTACTGTCAATCTAGAGAAGGTTGAGGAGATGGTGAACTTGTCCTGCATTGACCCTATTTTTTAAAAGGAAGGTAGTTTGAAAAATAAGTCTCTGGCCCATAATATGGAGAATGGGGACAATAATCTGATGACTCAAATGGGGGAACTCTAGAAAAGATTGGAATCTCTTGAAAATATCACCTCTCAAGATGTTTCTAAAGAGGAATTCAATGTTTCCATCTCTTCTTTGTGCAGGTTGATCAACTATTTAATTAGGAAGGTTGTGTTTGGTGTGGCTACGGGTAAGAGAAAACTGAGAAAATGTGCCAAGGTGAAGAATAAGTATGGGAACGAGGAACAAGGACTTGAGGAAGCTGATATGGATGACTAGAAGAAGGATATCAACAACCTCTCCAAGGACTAGGAGGCTATTTGTGGCTCTAAATGATTCTCTTTATATTTTTGTTAGGTCACAACTTGTATGATGTTAAGACTATTGTTGTTTTTTTTAAACTCTTTGTTGCTATTATTTTTTGTGGTGGTAAATATGCCTAGAACTATGGTTTACTAATCCTTTGTAGAAGAAACCTCGTTGGCCATAGTCAATTTTTGATTATTAGTAGTATGGACATTAATACTAGTCTTAATAGTGTAGGGTTAGTTAGTAGAACTATTACTATGGTTTTTAATTATTTTCTTATGTGATGGCTGTAGGTTCAAGGCCCTCTCCCTGCCATCTTAATAAAAAACTATAGTAGCCAAAGATAATGCACATGTAAGGTGAAAATAGTTGTATTAAGGAAGGATCATGAAGACAAGTTTTGGAAATAGGGTTCTTTGGCTATACCTTGAATATTTACTATTTCCATATATGAGACTATTGAATTTCATAAACACATTAACTATCTTGGAGGATAGATTAGTTGTATCACAAAGTTTACTTCAAGGTATTTGAAGATGATCCATCATAGAATGGCGATGTGATTATTATAAATATAAAAGAATGTATAAAAAATATTATATCTAGAAAATATTCCATAAGAGCATCATAGATAAATGGACCAATGTATGTGTAGGGATATTAGGTTTCCATCATGAGGAGATAAAATTACAAGGAGTGACAATATTTACTAGGGAGGAACATAGATTTCATTGAGCTCACAATTTACTTTCATGGAGAAGTAGCATTTTTAGTAGCAAAGAATGCCCAAATCTAGATGTTTTGAAAAGATAAAGAGGATCTTGTAGAGATAATGGGTTTTTCATGCATAAAAATTAGTTTCAATAAAGAGAGTTTGAAAACTATTAATAACATATATAAAATTTGAATAGAACATTTAGCAAGAAAATAGATAGCCACTACATAAAGAACATACCGCCACTATTTCATGAAGACGATAGCTATTATAGACATACCATGTTGTATGAGTAGTGGTAGAAGTCCTTGATCTAATGTCATGGTTTCATAGAATAGAGATCTCAACTCTGTCATGAATAAGGATGAAAGAAATAGTGACTTAAGTCCTTGATCTAATGTCATTGTTTCATAGAATAGAGATCTCAACTCTGTCATGAATAAGGATGAAATAAATATTGACTATGAAGAGAGTAGACAATGGTCATAAATAGTATCATAATAATGGACTAACAATATGAAATTAGTGATATTGATTGTTATAGAGAATGTATATGAAATCGGTGACAAAGAGAAGTGCAAAAATATTCAATGAGTATATTAATCAAAAAAATGTTGCAGATAGCCTGAAGATAGTCATAAAAATGCATGAGAGAGATGAATAAATGTGAAAGTGTATTAAATGGTGACACTAATGAAAAAATGATTTGTCAAAAACCCTATTATTACAGTGATCTAGAGAAAAGGTTAAAAAAAATAACGAGACAATGTAGTAGAAGAATGCAAAATAACTCCCCGCCCAAGGTTTTTTGATTTTGCAGGTTCCCACCCAAGGCTTTAGATTTTTCAGGTCCCATGCCTACCTCCTCTGGGGGTGGTGTGGCCCCCATGGTTGACTTGCCTGAGAACCCTGTTGCCTCTAAGGCATCCCTCGTGACTCCCTCTAGCACGAGTCCTGTGCCTGAATCATCGCAAGAATCTCTAAAAGCGGCTTCCCCCACTTTACAAATGCCTAACTGGATTGGGGCTCTTGTCGGAGATGCATATCAAACACTGGAGTCACTCTTGGTTGATTTTGTCCTCACTGATAGCGGGGCTAAGCTCTCACTCCCAAACTCTATTGTCAACAAAACAATGGCGGACTTTCAAATGGCTCTGGTGGGGAGGTTCTTCAACTTCTGACCCACTATTGAGTTGGTGAGGAAGTGGATTGCTTCTTAGTGGAAGATCAAGGGCTCTATGTCGACTTTTGCTATGCTGGGGGGCTTGTTTCTATTCAAGTTCACATCCCTAGAAGACTTGTCTTCTATCTTGTCGGGCTCATGGGTCTATGGGAAACACTTCCTGGCCCTCGCTAAATGGAAACCTAGATTCAATCCTGATACGGACCTGTCTAGATCAGCCCCTGTCTAGGTTCACCTCCTAGGTCTCCCTCTTGAATATTGGGATGAGCAAGTTTTTCGATGGATTGGTGACTCTTTCGGCTCTTTCATCACTACAGATCAGGTGACTCGTTCCAAATCTAGGCTTGTTTTCGCTAGATTTTGTGTGAATGTTACTCTGAACAAAACTCTCCCAAATTTTGTCACTCTGAAGTCCAAACTTGGTAAATGGACACAATCTATTGTTTACGAGAATGCTTCCCTATTTTGCCAGAATTATGATCACAGGGGGCATTCGAGTAACAACTACAAGCTCTCTAAGCAGGCTGCTGGTGAGGATAAGGGCAAAGGGAAAGAGTGTGCTTCCCCACCTCAAATGCAAGCTTATGTTGTGGAACACCTAGATCTGGATGTGGGAATAGCTGCCCCTACCACTGCAATGGCCACTTCTCCTGATATGGTGGCTCCCCTGGCCTTTGTTGGCACCACCCCGGTGGTAGGTGAGTCTGTCCCCCTGCAGTTGGAGGTGGAGAATGGTGGTGGCATGGACTTGCTCTCAGGCTCATAGGAAAAGGCTGTGGTGACTTCCATCCCCTCTACACCCCCCTCTATGATGGGGTCACCTCTCCCATCAGAGACTGAACAACCAGCCATTGTGGTGGTGCTGGAATTGATACCTCAAAAGTTGGATGCTCCTCCAACACCGGATACAGAGCACTCATTCAGCTCTCTTGATGATCTAGATGATGAGGAGGGAGATTGGAAAACTTAGAGGAAGAAAACCAAGCCTAAGAAGGCAGATGTGGGTGGTGACACTCCAAGAGGAAGGTAGTATGATCGGGAAAGGAGATTGAGAGGATCCACAAGAGACATTGCAATGGGTAAGCAAAAAACCCTGGAACTAAGTTTTAAGGGTAAAAAATGATTTGCCTTTCTTGGAATGTAAGGGGCCTGAATAGCTCCCTAAAACAAAATGTTGTTCAACATTAAATTTTTTATCATAAACTTGATGTTCTTCTATTGCAAGAAGTTAAGATGTCTGTTAGTAATTTTGAAAGGATGGCACCTAAGTTATGGCCGAGTGCTACTTTTGTGTACTCTGAAGCTTCAGGTGCCTCAGGGGGTATTGCCACACTTTGGAATCCCAATAGAATTAATGGTAGATTGCTGGAGTTGACCCCAAATTTTCTTGCTATCACTTTTATTAAGGTTGGCCTGGACTGGATAACCTTTAACATTTATGCTCCTAACACCTGCCCTGGTAGGATTATGCTTTGGAATGAGCTTAGTAGCTGGCTGACACAGTATAGCTCGAGGAACTTTATGCTGGCTGGAGACTTCAATACCCCCCTCTATCCCTTAGAAAAATATTGTGGGCTTGTTGATTACTCTAATAGTATGTCAGAATTGGCTGATTTTATTTCGGTTAATGGCCTCCTAGATATTGACCTGGCTGAAAATCCCTTCACCTGGTCCAACAACAGAAAAGGCAACCACTTTATTCAAGTGAGACTTGATCGTGTCCTGACTTCGGCCTCCTGGGATCTTTACCTAAATTCCTCCCTAACTTCCCTTCCCAGAACCACCTCGGACCACAACCCCCTCCTTCTTCGCTGGTTTGATCAACCTAAGGCCTACCTGGCCCCCTTCAGGTTTGAAATCATGTGGTGCTCTCACCCTTCTTTTAGGGATCAAGTTAAACTCTGGTGGAGCACAAAAATTAC
Source organism: Chamaecyparis obtusa (assembly GCA_027943335.1). NCBI lineage: Eukaryota > Viridiplantae > Streptophyta > Pinopsida > Cupressales > Cupressaceae > Chamaecyparis > Chamaecyparis obtusa. The sequence goes on along the minus strand of BSBK01002970.1, from coordinate 148,832 downwards.
TGGCACAGTCATGTTCAGAGTTGCTCAAAAGCTTGAAATAATTAGAAGGGAGGTCAAAGGCTGGAGCAAGCACAATTTTGGTGACTTCCGCAAAGAGAAATGTGAACTCTCTGCTACCCTTAATTCCCTTCAAGCCAAATTGGCTACTAGAGATTTCTCTCCCCAGACACAAAAGGATGAAGAAGTGACTAGACACAAGTGGCAGGACATGCTAAAAAATGAAGAAATTTATTGGAAGCAAAGGTCCAGGATCCAATGGCTCACTAAAGGAGATAGAAATACGGCTTTCTTTCATAGATCAGCCAGTATTCACAAGAAAAGGAATACAATTACTTCTTTAGTGGATGAAGGGGGTGCTATAGTCAAGGATAAGGAAAAGATTAACCAGGTGGCCATCAACTACTTTGAGGAGTTATTCTCGGAGAGGGGTCCGATATGCCCGGACAATATTCAAAATCAACTCCTGGAGAATGTCCATTGTGCTGTCACTTCGAAGGAAAATGAAAGAATTACAGGAAGGGTCTTGGATGAAGAGGTTAAGAGTGCTATTTTTTCTATGGGCAGGTACAAAGCCCCTGGCCCTGATGGGTTTCCCCTAGCCTTCTTTTAGGATTTTTGGGACATTGTCAGTTCTGATGTAATCCGCACTGCCAGGGATTTCTTCAGAACTGGACGTCTTCTCTGACAACATAACCAAACCTACATTGCCCTCATTCCCAAACTTGACAATCCTTCCTCTATGCTGGATTTCTGACCTATAAGCCTCTGCAATACCTTCTACAAAATTCTTACCAAGATTCTTATTGGTAGGATAAAGCCTCTACTAGAGAAGTTAATTTGTCCCACTCAAAAGGGATTTGTCCCAGGAAGGCAAATTTTGGATGTGGCTATTGCTACCCAAGAGATCATTCATTCTATGGGCAGGAGCAAGATTCCAGGTATGGCCTTTAAATTGGATATTTCTAAAGCTTACAACAAGGTCAATTGGTCTTTTTTGATCAAAATTCTTAGAAAAATGGGGTTCAAGGACAAAACTATCCAAATCATCAAGGAATGTACCCAAACGGTGTGCTTCTCTATCTTGGTTAATGGCTCCCTAAGGGGCTTCTTCACCCCAGAAAAAGGTCTTAGACAGGGAGACCCCCTCTCACCTTATCTTTTTATTATGGTTGCTGATATTCTTAGCAGGAATCTTTGTATGCTATCTGAAAGAGGGTTAATTAAGGGGGTTAAACCGGCTTCTACTAGCCCCAAGGTGGTGCTGGAACAATTTTTGGACGATACCTTCCTGTTTGGGTTTTCCTTGGTGATTGAGGCAAGGTATTGGAAGCAAATTCTGGAGTGCTACGCTTGGGCTTTTGGTCAATGCATTAACTATCAAAAGAGCCATCTATTCTTCTTCAATACGCTTCTAGAGACTCAAAATAAAGTGCTTCGAATCCTTGGATGCCTCTCTGCTTCTCTTCCTTCCACCTATTTGGGTCTTCCACTCACTGTCAAAGAGGTCGCTCAAAATTTTTGGAATTCTATTCTTGAAAGGACTTAGAAAAAGCTTGCGGGTTGGAAAGGGAAAATGTTGAGCGATGCTGGAAAACTTCATTTGGTGGTGGCTACTCTTCAAGGTGTCCCCGTCTATTTCCTATCACTCTTTAAGATCAAGAGCAGCATGGCTAAAAAGTTGGAAAGGATCCAGAGGACCTTCCTATGGACTGGATCAGAGGCGAAAAAGAGGTTGTCTCTTGTGAATTGGGACATAGTTTGTCTTTCGAAATGTCTTGGTGGGTTGGGGTTAAGAAAAATCAACTACATGAATAAGGCTCTATCGACCAAGATTGCCTAGAAGCTCTTTGAGGGAAAGGCTGAATGGTGTAAAATAATGGAAGCCAAATATCTCCAGGGCCTCCCATTTAATAGGAAGTTCCAAGATACTGACCTTCCTACTGGGTCCAAACTATGGAAGAACATCTACAATTGTAGGAACATCATTGCCAAGGGGGCTTTCTGGCAGGTCAACAATGGGAGGTCTACTGGGTTCTGAAAGGATCACTGGATCCTTAACCTCCCCAATCTGGGATGTAAATTCAAACCTCTCATGGAGCACCTTAGACCTATTCTTGGCAACAAAGTCTCTAATTATATGATCGGTAGAGAGTGGAAGGACATATAGACATGGATGCTAGATAGACAGGATCTGAAACAAATGGGGAAGGAGCTCATGGAGAACCTTAATATCAGAATTTCTAACCATGAGGATACTATCCTATGGGCCCCCACCCAATCAGGGAGGTTCTCTGTCAAATCTACTTACAATCTGTTATTAAAGGAAAATGGTAACTCAAAGGATTGGAAGAAGATCTGGATCCCTCAACTCACACCGAAAATTAACTTTTTTTGGTGGACTCTCATTCATGGAAAAGTTCTAACTCAAGACAACCTAGTTAAAAGGGGCTTCTCCATGGCGAATAGATGTGCCCTTTGCTTGAGAGAGGAAGAAACAATAAATCATTTGTTTATACACTGTGAATATGCTAGTAATATATGGCATGAAGTCATTTGCAAACTAGGGGTCCAATGGGTCTTCAGTAGGGAGGTTCACCAATTCATCTTCTGGAATTCTCCCTCTAAACATCCGCTACTCCAACTGCTCTGGCGGCTGATCCCCCCACATGTCTGTTGGATGATCTGGAAGGAAAGGAACAATCGGATCTTCAGAGATGAGTGTACCCCTGCTTGAACTTGCTTCCAGCTTGGTACCAGATTGCTTTGTGAGAATACTCAAGTGGCCAACTGGAAGCTCCCCTCTGCACCCCCCAAGGCTTGGGAGGTTAAAATTGATGATAATTGGAATATCCTATAGGGGTTCTCCCGGTTTGATGACACTAAGAAAGTTGCCCAGAAAGCCACTATATGGCTGGCTCTTGCCAAGGGGTGGATCAAATTAAATTTCGATGGTGCTGCTAATGCTAAGGGCCAAGGTGGAGGAGGGATCCTTCGTGACCACAATGGCAACTGCGTGTTGCTTATGCTGGACCCATTTTTAATGGCACTGTGACTCAAGCTGAGAGTATGGCTCTATTATGGGGAATCCAAACCGCTATGAGTTTGAATATAAGACATATGGCTATTGAAGGGGATTCCAAAATCGTAATCCAGGCTATTAAAGGGGGGACTAGCATCGGATGGAGAGCCAACCCCATCCTGCTGGAAATAAAAATGCTTCTAAATAACCTTCAGCATTTCACTGTCGAACACACGTACAGAGAAGGGAACTAGGCTGCCGATTCTTTGGCTGTGATGGGCCTACATCAGCAAAGACTCACCACTTGGAATGAGGTGCCAGAATTGCCCTTGATGACTCAGCATATCATCGAGGAGGAGAAGAATTTGAATGTTCTGACATGTTATCATGATTAATTCAAACTTGTGCTGGATCACGTGCCCTTGTGTCCATAAGATTTTTGGGAATTGTAAAAGGTGGTTTCTTCACCCCATACATTTTGATAATCACCTCCCATATGTGTGAGGTAATGGTGGAATGACTCAGGCTGCCTACTTGGCAATTTTAAACAACGGGCGTATCCTTGGCATTATTTCCATTAATAACACCTGCAAATCTGCTAGATTCGTTGGTACGGTGTGCACCTCCCAAAGACTTTCTCAAAGAAAATGCTACATTAAAAGGTTTCGGGGAAAGTTTTGCCATTTTATGTGGTCTGCTAAAAATTACTACCCTACTTGGCTCTCTGGTTTTTCTACTCCTCCGATGTTGGCTGATCTTGATTCTGAAATGGGGGGCAATACTTTGCATATTGAACCTAATAAGATTGATGAAGCCTTTTCCAGTGATGCGCTTGTCACTCACTACTGTAAAGGGGGCAAGATTTGGGGATTTATGGAGTGCATGAGAGGAGGACATGATGAGAGGATCTCGAAGCAGTTTGTCTCCACTTGGAATAATCGTAAGGTCTCAGTGGGAGGCCTTCATTTCCATCTGAATGAGGAAGTTATTTCCAAAGTGACTGGTCTCCCCATGACTGGTAGAAAATACAAGAAGATGAGCAGGACCCCAGATCCCACCAGCCTCAACCAGTTTTTTCGGGAGGGGGAACAACCTATGAAAAAGTAGGGAGGGTTCAACAGAGAGGAGCTCCCCGACTTCTGGCCTAAAATCTGTCTGATTATTATGAAATACTTTACTCTGGAGGGTAAGTTTACTGTTTACTACTACTATCACCTGCCGTTTTTTAACTATATTAGGAATAAAGATTTGATGTTTATTCCTTTTTATCTGCTTCATTCTATTGAAAGTAATATTGTTGATATTAAGGAGAATCTGGAAAATCCCACCCCCATTCTCCACCAGGGGCTCCTCCTCCACCTCTTCCAATTCCACAAAGCCCTCTGTCCTGCCCCCCAACCCCCTTTTATCCAGGAAATGAGCCAAAATGTGCCTTTGGTTGAAGCTGCTAAACCCACCCAATCCTCTCAATCCCTTCAATTTGTTCAGACTTCTGAGACTGATATGGTCAGAGGAAAAATACGAAAGAGGACCCATAAGAAGCGGACTGATCATGAGGACTCCTATATATCTGACTCTATTGACCTCAAAATTGATTATGAAAGTACCCCCATAACTGACCCCAAGAAGAAAGATTTGGAGGGCCTGGGTATTATTGAGGTGGACCTTAGTGGCACTGGGCATAGACGTTCTAGCAGGATTGCTAAGGAGCAATGCAAGTCCAGACTTAAGAAGGCTGCTACCCATGAAGCCTCAGAAAAAGATTCCCCGTCCCATGAGTCCCTTAATGACTCCTCTGATCATCTAACTAGCCCCCACAGAGGTGATCCCCACCCCCATTCCAGTCCCCAGCATACTCAAAATCTCCCCATCAACCCCAACCCCCCTCCGAGCCCCACCTGGGAACCACATAATCGTGAGGATGATCCCAATGTTGACAAAGCCCCCTCTGAGGTGACTAATTTCAAAGGCATTCTCAAGAATTTTTTTTTGGAGATGGATAGTGACATCGATGACCTCAGGAGGAAGGTCCAGAGGCTTGAAGACTACTGCAAGCTGACCAACAAATTTGCCCTCAAAATCATGAGGAATTCGGCCACTACTTTGTGTCTTGTGCAGGAGAAGCTTGCTGGAGGAGCGCTGCCGGAGGATGAAGACAACAAGGATCTCTTCCAATTTTTGTTGGAAGAGTGGTCAAATACGCTGTTGTCTAAGCAGTTGGGGGGCAAAAGTAGTTAATTATGGGGGTCTTTATTTTGCTCAATTACTAGTTGGTTTCTGTTGGTGTTGTTTTTGGGGGTTTTGTCAATTGCTACTGTTTTAAGACTAGCCCGGTGTGGCTCTAGTTTGCTTACAATCTGAACACTATTAGCTGTAGGTCTAATTTATTTTTTTTGGCTTGCTAGCATCGTGATTTTTGTGTTTGATAGGGGAAAGTATGTTTAAAGTCTTGGCTTCATTGCTTCAATGTTGTTTGCTTTTGTGGAACTCTCTTTCAGCTAGTGCCATTAACATGTTGTTAATGTGCCTCTAGTCTCTGTTATGGGCCAGCACCCTCTTGCTGCTTTTATCTATCAAAAACAATCAAAAGGGAAACACGACAAAGAGTGCATGAAGATATAGTAAGATAAAGGTATGATGCTTTGATCTAGGTTACAATGAGATTGTTATGATTTCAAAATCTATAGTGTGTCAAAGCACATTCACATCAAGGAGCATCAAAATATATCAATTAGTAGTAAGACTACGATCAAGAATAATAAAGACCCAAAAGAGACACAAGTCTACTCCTACAAGCTTGTCATCACAATGGAAATACAAGTGTAGGTTGGCTAATAAAGGAGACATTATCCATGAGAGGATAGAGACTAGAGACTAGGCATTTCTATTACAATAGAGGGCAATTGAATGAATACTCTAGTCAAGGTTTGACTGTCGCAGGTGCAGTGATGAACTATGCATGATAAAACCATGGATCAATAAAGACACAAAATAATGGAAAAATATACATAGCTGTAAGAAATGGTAAAATCAATGAATAAAAGATTAGAATAGTGACATGCACAATGTATGTCATGTTTAGGGAAAATTGATGCACAAAAATTGCCATAGTAATTGTAGAGCAAGGGCTATAATGAAAATCAAGGTGAAAAAGTGATCATAGTGATCAACAGTAGCTAAAAAGTAGTGATAAATTTCAGAAAGCATTGCCATGATGGCATGATTCAATTGTTAGAAGTAATGATGAAAACAACTCCTAATGTTAAATAGGTACAACTCCTAATGTTAAATCATTTAATACTCCAAAGAATCTATTCATCCATCTCAAAAGAGAAATTGTTTTAATTCGTAATAGAAAGAAAGATTATTGTCCAAGAATAAAATGACTTTATTTGTTTTTAATCTTATCTATCAGTAAATTCAGTTTGAATTCAAACATATTAAATTATATATGACATTCGTAGTAAAACAACTTGATTATAATAGTTTAATAAGCCGGCTCCATTTCCAGCTTCCCCTACTGTAGTTTTAAAGGACTGGATTATTAGTTTAGCGAAGTTAACTTACTCCAGGTCGCAGATCATTAAAGATGGGCAGCCATCTACAGCTGTCACAGTTATAATAACTGCCCACCAAGGTCCCCCACACCAAATTTCTTTACTTCTCTTCCCATTTCAGTTACAGTCCCAAAGGTTTTTTGCCTGTGAAGGTGAAGTTATATCGATTTACTGTATCTACAGCCACACAGATTATGCAAATAGAGTCGCAATAAAATAATATTGGGTGTTATGCCCTTCGTTGTGTAGCCGGTACGAGTCCTATTGACGATTACCACTGTCCACAGAAGCAAGTTTGAACGTTACGTCATTCGGTCCAATCTTTTTGAGTAAAATGACATTTTCTTTACTCCACACCCACATAGACAAAATGACATTTTCTTTACTCCACACCCACATAGACAAATTGTTTATTGGAAAAAAAAATAAAAATCGGAAACATGGGATTTTGCGAAACTCAATAATTGTTCTCATTTTTGGGCGTCACACCATAAAAGCAAAAGCAAATAATTAGGCTAATCAACTTTTCGATCCACTGTAAATAATTAGGTTAATCAACTGGAACAAATGGAAGGTAAAGTTAATGGAGAGGTTTCATTAACTCTATACAAGCTAACTCCGAAAGAAAATATAAAAGGCCGATTCAGGAATCAGTACCTGATTTACATCAGGACACAGCATCATGGCATCATTTATCCAAATTTGAAACTGTACTTTGAATCTGCTTTTGAAGCTTTAAAATATATATAAAATCCCCGATTTCGACTGATGTAATTTGTTGATATAAACTATCTGAAATTAACTTCGATACAGCCGTGAACAATGGTCTATAACTTGACACAGCATCATTAAAATCTAACATTAAACTCATAAAATTATGAGTTATTAACAATGAAGACATGGATAATAACGACCCAAACGCTGTATCCAGACTAATGGGATTCTCTGTGGCGGAAAAAGAAAACAACAATGAAGCGGAATAGAATAAGATTAGATTAGAGGGAAATTTGCGGAAGAGGAACAGGGGTTGGAGTTGTGGGAGAGTAGACCAACGTACCATCTATGCGTTTCACCACTTCTTTATTTCTCTTTGTCCACCAGTTAGGAGGGATTTGGAGGCTTTCAATCAATAAGTCAGAGTATTTGTTAACTAGAGCTGGATCCCTTCCTGCGGACTTAAAGGGTAGCTTGTGATTTCCTTGAAAGCCATCAACTGCGTGCAAATAAAGCTCCAAGTTGTGAAAGTTTGCAGGATTATGCGTTTGCTTCAGGAAAGGCGAGCTGCTGCTGTCTAAACTAATCTCTACTCCCACATGAACATATGCCCATGGTAGCCAGTGCAGAAGCCTTGTCAGCCATCCCAACTTTTCGTTGAAAAATATCCCAGGAATTGTTGGAACCAAGTCCCTGTGGTTTACCAGGCGCAGCACTTTGAGCCCAATCTCTTCCATATGTTTGGCAAATGACAGGTTTCCTACACGTGGAGACGCAAAGGAAAACACTGTGACGGGAATTGAGGTCACACCATATTTATTCACCATGGTTTCCTTGATATCGTATGCGCTCAGGGTTGCGAGTGCAGCTCCCAAGCTATGTCCAGTAAATGTTATGCTCAATTCTTCTTCTTTCTCTGTGTATTTCTTCACTAATCTGAGTATCTCACCCATTACAATTTCCCTTGCACTAAGCGTGCATCTAACAGAGTCCTCGTCGCTAGACGTATAGCAACTGAGAAAACCCTTCTCTATCCTGACATCTGGATTTGAAATGGTTTGGATGTTGGAGCAAGTTGTAGCCTTTGATGTCATGGCGGGAACCAATATGTCTCTGAAATTTTGCATCCATTCAAAAGCAGTTTGCGTGCCTCTCCATGCAACAACTATGTCACGTCTACCCAGTCTCTTTATCTCATCTGGGTCAGTGCAAACCGCAATATAACCAATCCAGGCAACGCCCTCACTTGATTCCTCGCCAAAAATGGAGTCCAAAAGACTCGTATTGGCGTATATATATTTGGTAACTTCATATCCACGCCCACAATTGAGCAATTTCAGTCTCTGGGCGAGATTGCTTTTGCTGCGCTTAGAATTCCCATAGTATGTGGAAGAGGGCGTGCTGTCAAATGAATCGTAGCACTGCTGTGCAAAATCACCATATCTGAGTATCTCTGCTTTGAGAAGTGGGTTAATGGGATCGAGCAGGCCATTCCAATTCTTGGCACCCTGGATATCTTGCCATATACCAGAAACCTTGAATTGGGTTGTTTTGTCTTCTACATCTCCATTAACTTTTCCATTTGCCTCCTTCCAGTTGCTCAAAACTAAACGAGATAGCGCCATACCCTCGATTCTTACGCTTGTCAGAAACACTTGTAGCTCTTGACAAAAATATAAATAAAATCTTCTTGTTGTAGCTCTGGTAAAAAAATATCTTCTTCTTTCTAGGTAATACAGAGATCTTCTTCTTTTACAAATTTCCTTCGTTTTAAAATTTCCAGCGCAGTGGATATAAATAGAGAATGGGATGGGATGACTGAAGAATTTGATTGCGTTGTGAGGCGTTCCTTGACTTGCAATTTCCTTGACCTGGCCTCGTTTACATTTCAAACTAAATCAAATCTTCCAATAAAATCAAATCGTTTACTTGGCATTGTGAGGCGTTCGTTTAAAAAAATCTTCTACCCTCTCACTTAAATTCAAAACTAACAATCCTCGGATGAATAGGTGAACAAAGGTAAGCGTTCCATTATTGCAATTTCTTTTGTATTCTTGCGATGAGATTTTAAGAAAGGATGACAACGCCAAAGTACGGAAAAACTCGGTGAAGCTTCGTCAGGAATGGTACTTGTTAAAGATATTTTTTACTTTTACATGTTATATATTAAAACTTTCAATGCATAATTATTATTGTCTTATTAAAATGTTATTATCAAAGTGAGCTGTCGGTACAGACGTATAAGGTTGAAATTCATTACAATTATTGGCACGTGGTTTTCTTGTCAACAAAATGATTCTAGTCAACTTCTTATTTTCCAAATTTATAGTTTTTGATTGTACTGTGTACCTAATAAGATTTCGACATCTTTTTGTTAGTATACTCTATGTTTATTGTAAAGTTGTTTTTAATATTTTTACTGCAAAAGTGATTTCGACTTCTTCAGCTCTCGACTAAGTCTAATTAAAATCTTCAAAGAAATAACTTTCACTTTCAGCTCACAGCTCTTCCAAAGGAGACAGATTTTTTCTTAAGTTTTAAATACTAGCAATTGCATCTTGTTATGCAATAGGTCGAAGATATATTAAGTGTGATATATATTTTGAAATATATGTTTTTAATTTGTTATAGTGTTTGTTTGTATTTGTTTGTTGTTTTGTATGTGTGGGATTTTTTTTTTTGGGTTGTATAAATATTTGTATAATTGTTTGTTAGTATTCATTTGAATTTAATTTGATTGTTTTTTTTTTATTAGATAGTTTTATTAAGTTTTTAGTTCTTTTGAATTTTTTTTAAAAAAATATTTGTATATTGATTGAGTAGTTACGTAGAGAGGATTCAATTTAATTGATTAATTTGTATTGTATTGTGTTTAATATTTTTATTTGTATTGTTTATAATGATGATTTCATTTTTATTTTTTTTGTTTGAAATGTACTTGTATAAGAAAATGATTTTTTTTTTCAATTCATTGATAGACGTCAATTGTTTTGAAGATCGTTTTTTTGTTTGTTTTCCCTTTCTTGAAACAATGATTTGTTGGTATGGGATTAGAATTTGAATTGGAAGTATATTAGTTGAATAAGATTTTTAAATATTTCCATAGTTGTTAATCCAACACGTATTTAATGGATAGTTTATGTTAATCATTGATAGTCCAACATGTATGGTACGAGGTTAGAATTTAAATTGGAAATATATTAGATGAACAAGCTTGTTAAATATTTCCATTGGTGGATTTTGTTGTCGTAATTTTAGAATGTTGTTGTTGAATGCAATGGTTTTATATTATTTGTTAATATGGTTGTACAATAGATATACGATCCATTATTTGACTTATTTTTTTGGGTGATAGTAATGTCATTTTATTTGGTTAATTAATGGAAGATACTATGTTGTAAGTAATTGAAAATATGTTATTTTAATCATGAATATATTTTTCAGTTTCTCAATTTGTTAACAAATGTGTATTTTTGTTGTTGTTTAAATATATGATTTGTTACATTTTTTATTACGTAAAATAGGTTTTACAGGGTGCCTGAAACCCAAAACATATAAAAATATAGCATTGAAGTTCAAGTCTTAAGACAACATAAACAAAAAAATGAAATAGGCCACTAGTAGGGTTGAGAGAACTATCACAACAAAGATAGAACAATTAGAAAATAGAGACAAGGAAAAAACACCAGAAAAAAAGTCAGGAGAGATTCCTGAGCATAGTGGCTGCATTAGACTCAAGAAGCTCCATCTTCTTAGCAGCCTCCTTGATCTTTTGGATGTTAGTGGAGTCTTCTTCTTCCTTGTTATTCTTGGATCTAGCCCGTGTTCTCTTTCTAGGTCCTTCGTCCTTCTTCTGCTCTTTCTCCTCTTTTATTATCTACACTTCTTTCCCTCCAAACTTTTCTTCCATTTTCTCTATGAGCAACTTGATGTGCTCATTAGAAGCCTTTAGGATATTGAAGCTCTACTCCGCTATACCTTTGAGGGTATCCTCAAGGATCTATATTTTTTCCTCCATCTTGTTAACCTTAGAATCCAGTAATTGGTAATTCTCTATAGCTTTTTATATTTGTTGTTGTCGGTTCCGTGCATTTTGTGCCCGAGGTCCCCTAGTTCGCGATAGAGCCATTTAATAGACCTGAAATTGTCCAGCATACTGTTCTTGGCATTATTGAGGAGGTTAAGCTCCATTTCTAGATGGTTTTGTCACTGAGGACAACCAGAGCCGAATCAATCAATTCCTCTTTCTGAATCCCACCATCCTCATCCTCAAGAACTTTGGGGTTCATAGCTTCCCTAATAATCCCAATCTTCATAGTATTCATGTTGAAGTTACGCCAGGCTTTTTTCCCTTTGCCAGAATCATTGTTGCGATACTCCTCTTTGGTCTAGTCCTTATAATCTGACGACTCATGGGGATTAGGGGACTGGGTAGAGGGGTCATTCTGGTAGTCATCAGACACATCCAAATTAGAGTCATGAATCTTCTTATGGACACCAGAAGGGGGATGGGGAGTATTTCTGTCACTAATGGCCAAATCCACAGATAGTCGGACAGAGCAATCCCCCCTAAAACTAATTTTTTTTCCTATAGCATGAACCCTTTTCTTCTTGTCATTTCCACTAGATTTTTCCTCCTCTTCATCAGTGTTCATCCCCTCCTCATTGTCATTATATTCCTCTTCTGAGGAAATAACCATTCTAGCCTATTTTTTATGGGGTTTTTCTTTTTTGACAGAGCTAGTAGTTCTCTTCTTGGAGGAAGAACCCTATTTATGTTTTTTAGCCTCTCCATCCTCCTGGTCCTCCAATTGCAAACCCACACTATCTTTAGTGTCTGAGGGGACATAGTCAGAACTAGAAATATCCTCTCTATCATTGTTAACAACAATTTCCTTCCCCAGGGTTTGGGCTTTAAAATATTCATAAATTAAAAGTAATAACCCATAATGAAAAGAAGGGTTAGCAATATCCTTGTCCCTATAGCCATTAATATTTTAATTAATAGAAGCATACAAGAAGAACAGGTTGGAGAACTTCATACCATGTCTAAGGTGATTCAACAACACGAAGTGGTATGTCTTTATCCTATCAAACCTAGTGTCCAGCATCACATTAGAGATGAAAGCTTTGAGGACAAATCTCCATAACATTTTAATTCCTTCAGGCTGGTAGTGCATTCCCACTTTGATGATGGCCTTCTTCTTGTCATCATCTCTCACAAAATTATTGATAGCAGAGTCAGAGATTTTTCGGTCCCTATAAAATTTCCTACCCACAATGGGTATCCTGGTGACATTCGAGATGACCTCCTCGGTGACAATGAAATTCTTCCCATCTATCACCGCACCAAATTCATTCCAGCTTTTCACAAATATTTTAGTCACCATGACCTTGACCTCGACCTTGACCCAAGGTCCAAAATTCAAGATCCCAAAGTTTCTGGATGTCAAATTTCAGAAAGTTTCTGGATGTCGAGTTTCAGAAAGATCCCAAACTCTTAAATTATATTTAATTTATAGTTAATTTAGGTAAAATCTAGAAGCTTGTGCACTGGACTAGTATAAAAGGAAGCCTTCTTCTCTCATTTCAATCCATCTTTCATCTCTATTTTGCAATCAAGCATCCCATATCTCAAGCAAGCGAAATCAAGAAAGCAAGAAGGAGAAGGAAAGCATTCAAGAATTCATTCATCTTCAAGTATTCAAGCATTCAAGATCTAATTCATCAAGGAGATCCATTGATAGCCATTGAAGGATTCAATCCTATGAAGCCCTCTTGTTGAAGATTTCTCCATCCACATCCATTCAAGCTTCTTCCTATTCCAAGATCCATTCAAGATTGGTGTTGAAGATCTAAAGACAATTGATTTGAGACATCCTACACCAATTCTATATTCATTTGGAGAACCCATACTTATGGATTCAAGGATTTGAATCCTCCACAAGGGTTTTCAACATAGGCACGGTGAATTATTTCATTTACTTTGTTTATGATTGCAACTTCAATTCAATTTCAAGGTTAATTCCTAAATTGGCATTTGACCAAGGCAAACCCCTACCCCCCAACAAACAAAACTATTTTTCTTGCAGGAACAGGTATAGAACAATGAATTGCAGTGCAGATCTGGATACCCTTTTTGGGAAACTTTCAAGATTCGCGAACAAAATTTCCATCAGAGTAGCGCAGGTCAAGGTCGACATAAAGGGGCAAGATTGTGCCCCCATATTTGGGTCAAGATCGACCTTTCTCAGAAAATTAGAAGGTTTTTGGGTTTTCTTTGTCTCTCTGTTTCCAGGCCAGACCCTGTTGCAAAATTTCTCGAAACTGAGTACAGACATCAGAAAACAACATTTTCTAGATCTGTCATGTTTTGAGGTTAGTATGTCTTCAAATTAAATTAAGATTTCAATACTTCTTTCCATAACGAAATATAAGGTTGTCTCCTTTCTTCATATTCTCCGTCAATTGATTTGTTTATGCATTGACCATTCTCTTGTAGTTGATCAATTTGGATCTTTCCTTTGGAAATTTTGGGTTAAGAAGAAGATCTTACCTTCCCCAATCCTATATATCATATATTACACCTTGATCTCCATTTTCAAACATTACATTTTGGTGAACACAACACTTCTCTCAACATCTCACTTCTCCTTCCCCTTTTTTTATCTTACATTTTGGTGAACCTGCAATAGACAACTCTTTCTTTTATGGTTTTAGATTTTGTATGTATTAGTCTTCTTTTATTTATTTCTTCATGCTTTGTGTTTTCCTAGTTTACTTCATTTGTATTGCATTGGTATATGAGCTTTACTACCTCTAGTCCTACTTATAATATTTTGGTTAGAAGAAGTCGTAGACTTATGGGTTTCTCTAATTTTGATTCTTCCTCTCCTCTCCTTAGGATCTCGGATGACAATTTGATTATTCATGATTCTAATCCTACTATGGAGCATAAATTTTCTCAATCATCTCATGATGATGATGATGATGCTTTAAGAGTTCCTCCTGAACAAGTCCAAAAACTTTCAACTAAACTTGATAAAATGGGAAATTAGCTTACTCAAGAAAACCATAATCAAGATTTTATTCAAGCTATAGATGCTCTTAAAAAAGTCCTTCATGATAGTGACCAAGGTGTTAATCTCTTGCATTGTATTACTCATCTTGTGCATTTAAATGTTAAACCTATAGCTCCAGAAGCTCAAGATTTAGGATTCACTCCTCCTATCACTAGTTTGGAACCTTCATATGTTCCTTTATCTAACATTCCTACTTATAATCCTCCTTCAGTGACTACATCGGTTCCCTCTCTTCCTATGGGTGTTCCTCTTGTTTCTCTACCTACTTCAAAACCTTCTTATCATAATGTTTCTTTTACCTATTCCAATCCTCTTCCAACTGTGGTTCCAAGTGTTCCACCGATTGTGTTTTCCATTCCTGTCACTTCATACACTTCACCTAGTGTTTCTAATTTGTCTATGCCTCCTATTTCATCTAATGATTCGACAATCATTAGTTTGGCTCAAACTGTGTCCTCTTTACAACAACAACTTGCGTCTTTAACTCAATCCAAGTTTAGTATTCCTACATGTGACATGGGTAGTCCTTTATCCCTAGACATTATTCGTGCTCCTATTCCTCAGCAAGCCGATATGCCTCATCTTGAGAATTACAATGGTAAGGGAGACCCTGTTACTCCTGTTAAAACATTTCAAATCCTTTGTAGTGACTATGCTCATGACCATAGGATTTTAGCCAAGTTGTTTGCTATAAATTTTCATGATAAGGCCTTGCAATGGTATTGTTCCTTGCCTCCTTATTCTATTGATTCTTTTCCAAAACTTGCTAATGCCTTTATTCAACAATTTCAAAATAACAATGGTCTGCAAGTGTCCTTAACTGATTTGATGCATTGTAAACAAAATACTAAAGAAAAATTGACTGAATTTATTAATAGATTTAAACATTTGTATGCTCAAATTTCTTATCCCATTCCTGATATTGATATTCACTATATGTTTATTTAAAATTTACCAAAGGATATTAGAGATAAGATTCTGCTTACTGAATTTACCTCTTTTCAAAACCTTTGTGCAACACTTCATCATTATCAATTACAAGCGAGTCAATTTGAGAGCAACACTCCAATGGCTCCTGTCCCAGTTGATAAGAGTGATGTTGCTCCTAATCCAAACAAGTTTCAAAAACCTAACAACTATGCCAAGATAAATAAGAAAGAAAATGCAATTTTTGATCAGGTTGTTGTTGCACATAACAATGCCACTTCTGCATCCATTGCTTTTCATCTGAATCATATGTTTACTCTAATTTCTGAATCTTTTCATTCCATTATGAGTAATTTGTTGACTACTAATATGATTACTTTACCTCCTATTCGACCTCTTTTACCTGCTATGATGGCACCCAAATCCTTTGATTCCAAAGCCTTTTCTCAATACCATCGTTAGAATAGCCATGATACTAAGAAGTGTTATTCTTTAAAATATAAGGTTCAAGATTTAATTGATTCTAATGCTTTATCTGTTGATAATTTTGATGGTAGTGGGAAAAAATTTGTCTCTCCTCTTAATCAAAATCTCCAAATCTATATGAATCCTTTTCCTACACATGATACTAATACCATTGTTCAACCATCTTCTGTGGATATTGTTTATGATTCAAAGATGGATGATCTCAATCATATTGTTAACCATGTGGAGCATGTTGTTTTCTCTCAATTTGTATCTCCACCCCAGCCTCAATCTCAAACTCAACTTCAAGTTCCACCTCAACCTAAACCTAAACCGAAACCTCAACCTAAACCTCAAAAACAATGTAAGAATAAAAGATCTAGGGAACTCTTGATTACCTTTGATGATTTCGAGACTATTAAATCTCCCGATGGTCCCCTCTGCATTTATACTAGGATCTCTAAGATACATACAGGTGGTTGTCTTGTTGATCCTACATCCTTAGTCAATGTTATTATTGAAGAAAATATTTTTATGAAGAGCTTATAACGTGATACTTATGATACATTGGATGTGTGGATTCAAACTTGTAATGGTTTTCTTTATCCATCATTTTGTTCTATTAACTTGCCTGTTGAACTTTTTGGTAAAGTTGTGGACACTACCTTCATTGTTGTTCCTACTTCTGATCAGTTTCAAGTTAAGTTAGGTTTTCCTTGGTTGAATCCCATGCATGTCGTTGCTTCTCCTATCCATAAGTGTCTCAAATTCATTCATGATAAAGAAGTGAAGATGATTAATCATAGTTTATATCAACCTTCTAGGCCCAAGGATTGTGCTACAGTTGACTTCTTTTGGCGTTCATTACCTACTTCATGTCCT
Source organism: Chamaecyparis obtusa (assembly GCA_027943335.1). Lineage (NCBI taxonomy): Eukaryota > Viridiplantae > Streptophyta > Pinopsida > Cupressales > Cupressaceae > Chamaecyparis > Chamaecyparis obtusa. The sequence continues at coordinate 132,186 of BSBK01002970.1, read as the reverse complement.
TCTCAACCTGATAACCTTTTTCCCTCATATCAAGCCTATAAACATCATAAGATTCTTGAGTTAAGCATACCTCAGATGGATCTTAACCAGGGGCTTTTGCCTATGCATTCCATACCTCCTTTATCCATGGCTTCTAGTTCTGTAAATCAAGCTCCTAGTGTTATTTTTCATCCTATTGAGAATCCTACTAATCCTCCTATAGAACCTATGAAGGAACCAGTGGGTGTCCCTCCTAGTTCTCAGCATATTTCAAACAAGGAAAAATGTAATCGATCTGCTAATGAGTGTTGTAAGAAGTGTTGAGCTCAAGCTAAGGCTCATGCCTCTATTCTTCAAAGTTCTTTACCTTCTTTTGACCAGCCTATGACTGATGTGTTAGAAGAAGTTAATGTTAATAATGATGTTAAGATGAATGATTATGATGATTCTATTCATATCTTAGATTCTATTTTGATTAATCTAGATAAAGAAGATACTCTTAATGATACTAATGATGCTAATGATAAATATGAGACTATTGACATTGATACTAATTTACCTAATACGCTTTCAACACAAATGATAATTACACCTAGTACCGAACATTATGATTATCAAGAGGATCCTTATTTGGAACTAGCTATTATTCCTACTGTATTGGATATAGTCCCTCTTGCAAGTTTCCCAACTTCCTGAAATGCTATAGAACAAGATGGGGAGTGTAGGTGATGCTCTTGATTGATTTGTCCTTCATGGTAGCTTTTTATGTGTTTTTCTGTTGTATTGTGCTTCTCCCGTAATGTGTTTGGTAAATGGTTGTTAGATTCTTTTATATGACCCTTGTTACTTTGTTGGTGCAAGGTGATAAAGGAATCAAACCTATTCTACAATTCCTCTATATGTATCTTTTCTCTTCTATATGTTTTTTTCATGTTATGTTGTTCTTGAGCTATTGTTTGTAATTGTTTTCCTTGTGTAGTCCACTTGGATTTGTGACTTGGTAGCACTGAATCTTTTGGTCTCCATGTTGTGGTCCAAAAAGACTCTTCTTCGTAACTCTTATATTTTCTTTCCTCCATTGTGATTGTAGTTCTACTTTCTTTGGGGAATGATGTCAATTCATTTGCAATAATATCATATATAAATATTATCTTATGATCATACTGACCCCATGAAAGGTAGATCCCTTATGTGTTCTCTGTATGTTTATGTGATATTTCCCTTGATTTGTCTTTGATTGGGGGCATCTCATAGTGGAAACGTAATCAATGAAGTTGTTTATGTTTATGTTCAAGCCATTTCTCTTGTTAAAGTTTTAGCAATGACTTTAACGTGGGGGCATACACTTTGCTCACTTTTTTTACACACGCACTTTGAATATACATATATTTTTCAAGGCTCTTTTCTCCCTTTATGGATTAATGACTAATCCTTAAAGCATGGATTTTTATCTTATAGGATCTCTTGATCCCTCCAGTTTCAATTTTCAAGGTTTGGATCCCTTAAGGTCAAAGGTTTCCTTAAGAATGGATCTCTCTTTTTTTGGCTTTTCTCTTTTGGAATAGAATATTCCTAAGAGTGAATCCTTGATGGGTTGACTAATGAGTAGCCACATTCACTAGGCAGTTCAACTCCATTTTTCCAGTTGCACTGTTTCCTTATGTGGTTCACAATGGGACATAAGTTTTCATTGGGCGAGGTAATCACACCCTCTTCTCTTTTTTTTTTTTTCTAGAGATGTCTCTCTTATTGTAATCTTGGAGTCGATGAAGACTTGAGTCCCTCGGGGCTTAAGGATTCCTTTGTCCCTTTGATTTCAATAAGATTGTCTTTTTCTTTATGATCTCTTTTACCAAGAGTTTGTATTAAATCTATACTCTCGCTAAAGTGGGGGCTGAATGTATCGTCAAAAAATGGAAGTACTTCCATTTAGGACTGGTTTAGCCCTCCGAGTAAGTGGTTTGCAGTCATGTCAAATGCCTTGAATGGGTCTTTGACTTGGATCTGGATATTTCCCCTGAGATTAACTTAAAACCCTGAGATTATTGACCTCAGGGTCAAGGTCAACCTTCTAGGTCAAGGTCGACCTCTACCTTGACCTAGGGTCCAAAATTCAAGATCCCAAAGTTTTTGGATGTCAGGTTTCAGAAAGATTTATTTCCCACTACCAGATCGACTATTTTGGACTGCAAAATGGTAAACTCTTAAATTATATTTAATTTAGGTCCATTTCTAGGTGTAAAGGTTTTAATGGGAATTTAATTCTCCTATGTAGGCCTCTCTATAAGTTTGTGCCCTAGACTAGTATAAAAGGAAGCCTTCCTCTCTCTTTTGCAATCAAGCATCCCATATCTCAAGAAAGCAAGAAGGAGAATAATTCATTCATCTTCAAGTATTCAAGCATTCAAGATTTAATTCATCAAGGAGATCCATTAATAGCCATTGAAGGATTCAATCTCTATGGAGCCCTCTTGTTGAAGATTTCTCCATTCACATCCATTCAAGCTTCTTCCTATTCCAAGATCCATTCAAGATTGGTGTTGAAGATCTAAAGACAATTGATTTGATACATTCTACATCCAATTCTATATTCATTTTGAGCACTCATACTTATGGATTCAACGATTCAAATCCTCCACAAGGGTTTTCAATATAGGCAAGGTGAATTCTTTCGTTTACTTTATTTATGACCGTAATTTCAATTCAATTTTAAGGTTAATTCCTAAATTTGGGTTTGACCAAGGCAAACCCCCCCCCCCCCCAACAAAAAAAAACCATTTTTTCTTGCAGGAACATGTACGAAAGAGTGAATTACAGTGTAGATCTAGATACCTTTTTCGACAAACTTTCAGGATCCATGAACAAAATTTCTGTCAGAGCATCACAGGTCAACGTCAACATAAAGGGGAAAGATTATGCCCTCGTATTTGGGTCAAGTTTGACCTTTCTCAGAAAAGAAGAATGTTTTTGGGTTTTCTCTATCTCTATGTTTCCAGGCCAGATCCGGTTGTAGAATTTCCCAAAACTGAGTACAGACATTAGAAAACAACATTTTCCAGATCTGTCATGTTTTGAGGTTAGTATTTGTCTTTAAATTTAATTAAAATTTCAATACTTCTTTCCATAACAGAATATAAGGTTTTCTCCTTTCTTCATATTCTCCATTAGTTGATTCATTTATGCACTAACCATTCTCTTGTGGTTGATCAATTTAGATCTTTCCTTTGGGAATTTGGGGTTAAGAAGAAGATCTTACCCTCTCCAATCCTATATATCATATATTACACCTTGATCTCCATTTTAAAACATTACATTTTGGTGAACACAACACCTCTCTCAACATCTCACTTCTCCTTCCCCTTTTTATATCTTACAAGGAAATTATAATTTAGAGGTGTATGTTGTCTTGCATAAATTTTTTTGGTATGCATTTTAATTAACTTCTTTTTTCTAGTTATGACGACATCAATACCTAGGGAATGCATTTTTAATTTTTTTTCTATTTTTCTTTTTTTTTCATGTGTGAAACAAAGAGCTTAATGTTTGGTGAAATACCTATATTCACAATAAATTAAATAATAAATATATAATCAAATTATATGTATTGAAAACTATACTATTTTGAGCTTATAATAAATGCTACATAAACTTAACTTTCTAAATGAATTTATTTGATCCCCCATCAAAATGTCTTCGAAGTTCACTCACCCTAGTATTAATCTTTCTCAAGCACTCTTTTCTATTGATAATCACCTAAGATTAATCCTACTTACATTGTTGTTTAATTTTAAAAATCTTAAACAATTGTTGTGTTTTATTATCCGCTCATTACACAGTCCCTTTAGCTCATCCATTAAAAAATAGGAGGTATTTAAAATATCAAACAAGTACAGATTCTAGAAAATCCAACCCACATGAACATGAATGGTTCACTTAAAATTTATTGTATTTGAGTGATTCTCACAAAGGTGAAGAATCAATATTACTTTCAATGCCACTCATCTTTGTACTACTCCTCAAGCACTCTTAGGCACATATCATTCCCTACGATTAATTATGCATAGATTGCTAATCAATTTGTGAAAACTTCAACAAGTGTTGTATCTTATAAGAAATTCATTATAAAGATCTTTATCTCAACATGCAAAACTAGGAGGTATTCTTTGTGGCATGTCAAAATTTTATAGATAAATTATGATTGGATTAAATATTTTATTAGTGAAACTCATTGGTCCATCCATCATGAATTGTGGTTCACATGAGCCTATCTCTAACCATCTACTTAACAATCATCTAGGTAATTCTTATAGCGGTGAAGCATTGAGTATTTTTGGAAGGTTACCCAACTCAATACTATACTCTCTCACATACACTTAACCTTTGAGTTTCTCACAAGATCAAACAAATTTGGCTTGCTGCCTCATTTGTAAAATATTCAGCACGTGTTTTGTCTCGTTAACCATTAATTAAAGAGAACGTTTAGTTTATCTATTGACATTGAGATATTTTTAATAGTATGACAAATTATGATATTTTTTTAGGATTAATTTGTAATTTTAAGTCAAATCCATTGACCAATATTTCATAAATAGTTCAAACATATTGATCTATCATTCATGAACATGAATAATTCACATAATACTCATAACATCTAAATATTGTTCACATTGTTCACATGGATGAAATAACAAGACCCCCTCAATACAAACCTTAATAAAAACCCATTTGATCATTGTCTTGGTTTTAAATTCCTCCATACAAATAGAGTTTGTATTATTTAATGTAGGGTGGAATTTTTATTTAAAGTTACCATATCCGGGTTATCTTGTATTTGTCAAACCACGTCATTTGACTTGTCATGCACATCTTGGGCTTCCATGTTTTATCCAGCATAAGATCTTTTTGAAAAATGACAAAGTTAATGTAAAGACTAACATTAACCCGGTTTACATGCCTCCATTTAAGTATAATTGGAATATTGTTTTATTGAAATAAGAATAATACTATAGCGAAGGCGTGCGCATTGACCTAAAATGTATAGATTCATTTGAATTATTTGTAGGTGGTCTTGTTTTTGTCAAAATGGTCAATTTAATTTTTAATTTTATAATTCTAGTTACTATCATTGAATTTTATTAAAACTTAAACATATAAATTAATACTATTATTGTTAATTTTTAAATATATTGTATAATCTAATGTATATATTTTTATTTATAAAAGTGATTATACAAGGTTATTTTTTTCAATGTTATTTTTTAGCTGTTAATTATTATTAAAATATTAAAAGAGAAAATAAGAAGTAATGTAGAGCTCAAAATATAGGTAATTATTATTGATATTAAATAACAACTTTCATAAATCATTATAAGAGATTTTTTTCTCTAAGTTTCCAACATTATTACGTAAGAATGAATATTGTCTACTCTCAATAAATTGATATTATCTCTTATTGTAATATGTATTCAGTCTTAGAACAATTTCTTTTAATAATCATAAATTGTGTAGTCCTATCTAATCTCTTCGTAATGCTTTGTTCTATATATAATCAATCTTGAAATTGCTACTTTTAGACTAACAAGATTCAAAGTACTTCCTTGAAAATGCCTAATAATTTATATTCTTATTACATTATTACCAATGGACACATTTTACCAATCAAAGTAAAATTATAAATTATGAAAAATTCACTTGTATACTTGATTTCTAATACAATTTGAATTTTGGGTATTTGTGATATGGGATTCCCTCTATGGTTATTAGTGATTTATTGTGGGCTCCATTGAACATGCATGTTTTATTATGTTTCGAGTGATATGCATAGTTGTTTTGAATAATTAGCACATGATTAAAACTTTTCATTAATTTTTTACTTTTTTATTTCATTTCAATTGGTATAAAATTTTGAACATTCTTGATTTTTAAATCATTTTTTTGCTAAAATATCTATTGCATTCCTTTCTCATTAAAATGATAATAATATGTTGAGGTTAGGGCAATCACCAAACATTTAAGGTGCAAATTGTCATTCTCATTAGAATTTGATCTTGTTATTGTCAAAATGAATATATTTTGATTAAATATTTCTTTTACATTCTACCAATACTTACTGTGTACTAGGATTAGTACCTTTATAGGGTTAGATTTGTCAAATAAATCAAAATAAGAATTGAATTACCACAAAAGCAATCCAATTAAGCTCTTTAAAAGACAAATGAGCACTCTATGGCTCTCTAATCAGGGATGCTAATGAAGAGCTCTCAGAAAACTTCCATTAGTGATAGTCCTAATATGAGAAAGTATGATAAAACAAGCAAAAACAAGTTAATTCCAAATGAAATAGACTAATTAGCTCCTAGATTTGCCTTTCTAGCTTAAAATTGCAAGAGGTTTGATGCTTTTCAAATACTTGTGGATGATTTGTTCTTCAATTATACCTTGCATAGATTTTGGCAAAGGTAGGGGGTGGAGTTGATTTGATCATGGTTTGATTAGGGTTAAGTCCATGGTTCCACCTTTGGAGACCATTTAAATATTTTGTCCTCGGAGTTTGGGACAAAAGGACAAAAAGGGTGGCCCAGATTCTTTCTCCTTATGTGTGATGGAGATTCAATGTGATCTTGGTTCTCAAATCCTATTGGTTGATTCAATTTTCCTCCCATTTGGTGGTTGATGGAAAATAATATTTATTAATTGAATTTAATTAATATGTTTAGCCATGTGTACCCCTTGAATGGGTTGATTTGATTTAATTGAACTATGCAATTAATTAGATTAATTGTATAATTAATTGATTTCATTTTATTTATTCAATTTTAAATGATTTTATGGCTTTTGATTTTTAATTTGAATGATGGCTTGATTTTAATTTAGCTTGATTTGATTTTATTGCATTTTGCCTCGATTGCTTACTTAATTGATCTTGTCCATTTTTAGGTGATTATAAATGCCCCTCTTTGAATCGATGCACGAAGCATATCGGTTCAAAGAACGCCTTGATCATTTCTGATGTGAAGTCATGATTAGCTTTGATGTCTGATTCAATGTTTGACAAAAGATATGAATTTTGATGATAAAACTAATGCAGTGCTGATTGATCTTAGGTCCTTGATGGTCATTTTGATGATAAGTTTCCTGATATGGTACCTGATTTGATATGATTTGATGTTTGATGCCCCTTTCAATTGAGAAGAAAAAAATATTTGATGAAAGATTAAGCTTTGATTTGATGGTCGTGCCCCTAATTCACTAATTATGATGTTGATCCTAATTGTCCAATTGTATGCCCCCTCATAAATGAAATGAAATTTGTGCGAAGTTGAAAAATATGATATTTTTGGTCAATTTGCGTGAATTAAGTCCATTAATAATGAATTTCAATTTCATTTCCAATATTGTATTCATGATTGTTTGATGACAAATGCCCCTAATTTGGCTGAATGGGTGAAAAATTTGGGTCCCTAGTCATTTTCTGGTCAAAGATGCCCTGTTTAGGTCAAAATGGGCTATATCTGGGGGTAAAAGTCCTTTTAATATTCATTTTTACCTCTCCTTTTGTCTTTTTTGTGCTGACCCTCTTTTGCGCTTTTCAATGATGGTGACCCCTATTTGCAAGCATAGGTTCGAGCAACACCGTCGGTACATGCGTCCACCTACCTATGGACCTCCGATATGTACTCTGACAACTTGCTTTGTCAATTTATTACCTTTAATTTGAAAAAAAATTAATTTTTATAGTAAAAATCCTATTTTTTGGTTTTTTCAAATTAAACAACACGTACAATTGTTTTAGCAGCACGTAAAAATTTTCTAAAGTGCATCCGCAGTTTTCCGTAGCACTTACGCTATTTTTAATAGCGTGTACAAGCGTATCAACTAGGGCATGATTGACAATCACCCTTTTCTACCGTGCGTACAAATTTACTTGTACTTTTCATTATTTGAGCAGTGCGTACAGGGGTTTCCTGTAGCATGTACTAAGTTCTATAATCCGTACACCCTTTTAATAGCGTGTTTAAAAATTTCTTTAGTGCTTTCACCATTTTAAACTACGCTTTTGCATTTTAGTGCTTTTAAGTATTTAAATAGCATGTGTACCCTATTTGGTCAAATGTGCAAACTTCTGAGCCAATTTTTTGAACCGGCTGGTGTCATCAATTAGTTGATTGGCTTAGGTATCAAGTCTGGTTAATAGCGAGTCGTATGATGTCATTTCGAGTCATGTCATATTGAATTTTTTATTGTCAATCTTGATTTCAATGGTGGATGATGATAAAATTTTTGTCCTCTCTGAATAGAATCATGAAATTTTTTTGTGGTTTAATTAGATTGTTTGATTGACTTTTAATGATTCAATATGTAATGTTTTTGATTTATAATGTGTTTAACTTGCTTTTTGCAAGTCAAGCTTAAATCACTCAGTGTCCATGGCTTGTACCCTTTTCCATTCAGCATGATTGATGACTTGAGTGGACCTGAGCACTGTGTTAGCATGTGCAAAAAATTTTATGGCTTCATTATCTTTCCCCTAGTCTCTGTATCATTTTTCATGTCTCTGGCTAAAGCCCTAAGCAGAATATTCAAAAAACTAGCCGTTACATTGAAAACCCTTTGTTAAACCTTGGCCCTATTCTAATTTTAAGTTACCTTTATTTCGGCCACTTAAGGTCCTAATTTGCATGTGCTAAATGTTTTTCCCCTTTGTTGCATGATTGCGTGAACTTTTTTCATGTTACGCAATCTTGCAACTAAAGGTTTTATACCCCCGGCGGCCTTTAATTTTCCTAAGTCCTCTGCACCTAATTTTTCCTTAAAGCCTAAGTCTCAGCGTTTAATTTTTCCTATGTTCCAGCTTAATATTTTCTGGGCCCGGTCTTTTGACAACATCTCCATTCGACGGTTAGCATAAGTTCTCATAGACTGTGTTAGAAGCTTGAGATCTTACACCAATCATTGATCTTTCCTGATGACACAACATTTCAAAGAATTGGGACCTTCTAACAAGTGTGCACGATTGGCAGTCTCTCATTGGTCCACCTATTTATGATTTGGTAGTTGTCAGTGGGTCCTGGGTTGCCAACATGTCAGAGGGTCCTAACATCTGCAAAGGATCATTGGTGGGCGTGTCTTCGCAAGGGGTGTGTCAGATGTATGAGATTTTGAGACAACCATTGATTCTTTTGTGTGAGGTAACCTTTTCTTTAAATAGGTCCACTGCTACGTATACTTAGTTGGTGAACTGTGATTGATCCATGTTGTGTGAGCTGGACGTGTTGTCAGGCAGGCCCCTGTATCTCAATCAGAATATTCAAAATCAATGGCAGGTGCTTGATCTCATGGAATCTTCCAAGCCTTTGAGATCATGCGCCATTTGTTTGATTTTTTAGGTGGTATAATGTTCTCAGTGAGTCCTCTGGCAGGTGGTGCTGACTTGGGCGTGTTCTCATTGGTCCAAGTGTGTTGAGTTGGATTTGTCTATGGGTTCACCGGTCTCAGAGGAGTTAATACGCTGCAGGATCTAACGGGTGTCATGATACCATTGATTGGAGTTGCACGATGGATAAGTCAGCGGTGTAGCAATAGCCATCGATCTTCACTAAGAGAAAAGGATTTGCGATGGGTCCTTTGTTAGTGATGACTGGGCAATTGTAGCGAATGATGTTGTGACATGTGGTAGGTTTTCAGGTGGGCTCGGGATTATCAAAGGTCTTAGCGGTTCTGATAAAGTGTTTTGGTGGCCCGACAAATTTTCAAAGGTTCACTCATTCATGAGGAAAGATGAGAGTTCTCTAGATGTTTTAGCGGTTCAGCGAACAAGCGTTCACGTAATCGCTAAACTTTCTAGTGGTATTATAAAGTGTTTCATGAATTGGCGGAAACCTTCAGTTGCCAGTTCGCTAAATTTAACTAGGGCCCTTTTAAAAAGTAAATCATAAAGACTGCAAAAGGGAGGAATTGGGCGGCCACAACTTAAAGTTGATCTAGATTTAAATATGGGCTGCCGATTTACTGTAGGTGCCATAAAATAGCTATTTGATTTCAAATTTGAATTTTGAAGGGTTTCCTACGACTAGGACTAAAATTGAATGCTTTCATAGCCAGATTTGATTTGTTTGGTGGTGCTTGCTGTTGTAGTGTGGTCTAGGGTGTTCCATGATTATCTGTAGTGGTTTTTACTGTGTGCTTTTGTGCTCGAGGTGTGTTGCAGGTGGCTAAAAAGGGTTGTCAAATTTGAATTTTCATGATTTGTAGTACTTTCCCAGAGATCTATCATGAGTGCAAATCTTCCTCAAGCATGGCTGATTGATTTTCTTCCCCTGCATTTATTTTGTGACCATTTCTAATGGGTTTAGTGGGTGAAACCCTAACCCTAGTCATCTGTAGCTTGTTGCAACCTGTTTTGGGTTTCCAAGATGACTAGGGAGTATATATTGCAGGATTTTTGACTTAGTGCAAGTTCCAAAACTTTCTTTTGGTCCCTGGTTGTTGATGGTATTATATTGAAAGAGGAGCTAGATTTTGGGCCCTTTGCCTATCTTTGTTGTTGCTTTGATTGTATATTGATCCTAGATATGTTAATGAAAATGCTATTGAGTTCTAATCTTGCATTTGTGTATGTCTTCTTGTTTTGGTTCTTATCTCATATATGTTAGTGTCACAAAGTGTATTAACATATGGTAAACAAAGAGTATTGTGAATTCATCTCTGAGTTCCTAACAAAGTTAGGATTAAAGTCTTTTAGGTGATTTTAGTGAGTTTGCAACCAAGTAAGAATCTGATGTCCTTGTGTTTGAGGGAGAGGCGTAATAGGCAAAGCACTTATCCTAAGCTCAGGAGTGTTTGATCTAACATCTTCAGTTGATGTATGTAATTGGGTGACTGTTTTCCCTATGTTAAGGCATTGGTCCATCCTCTGGAGGCATTTCATTGTCATCAACCACACACACAATTTAAATGATAAAATCTTCAATCAGTTAGTATAGGATATAATTGTCTATTAGTTAGTGATTCCTTTGAAGAAGTGAATCAAGGGTACACCCCCCTGAGCATTGAGGCTCAAAGTGTAGGAGGGTCTCTTTTGATCCTTGTTAATTGGCCCTCTTCCTTGTAGACTTTGGAGTGGTGATAGAGTAAAAGTAATATTAAAATTATCCATCAAAGTATAAATTTACAAGTTGAAGATCAAAGGGAACTCCCAACAAAATGGCGACTCTACTGGGGAGAGTAACAATGAAGCAGTATATCTGTTAGGATCTCTGGTTGGGGTTATATTGTAATATTCAAAATCTTTTGTTGACCAGATTGATTTACCCATCCGAGTCACCAACAAAATGGTGACTTTGTTGGGGAGAGTCTAGAGATAAAGCTATTAAGTGCACTCTTGTTTTCCTATTGTGTTTAGTTAAAGGTTTTCCCATCTAGGTGGGTGGTGACTCAAGAAGTTAGAACCAGCGTCATACTGCAAATCATGGACAAAAGGAGGAATACTAGGTCCTTTGTCAGAAAGAATTCGAAGGTCGCTCTGGAACAATTACCTAGATAGGAGAAGAAGAGTTGGATTAGAATAAATGGTGAGTCTACTAGTGCTCCCATAAGAGAACAAAGAAATACCAGAGGTAGAGCACCACATTTTTCCTCAAGTGAGGAAGGTTCACGTGACAGAGTTTCTAGATCAGATGGTGGTCGCTCTGAAGATAGATTTTATGATACCCCAGAGGCTGTATTTCAAGACAAGGGTCTATTGCCTGTAGGTTAGGATGAACAAGCCAAAGAGATGGGTTTGGAGATTGATTTAGATCTTGATGAAGATAATTTCAAAAGAGAACCCATGAGACCAAGGCAGGTCCACTTCCGATATCAAAATCTTACTGATATGGATGTGTCATCAGGTTCTCATGACATTATGGTAGACCCAAATGATTTAAATGCACTAAGGTTATAGTTGGCAAAGCAGGATGCCATACATAAGAGGTTACAAGAGGAGAGAGAAGCTGAAAAGGTGAATGCTCTGATAGAAAGATAGTCTCTCCTTAGAAAGATTAATGAAATGAAGGAGAGAAACAAGATGCTTGCTTCTACTCCTAAGACTTTGCAACATGATGTCTTTGTTGATCTTGAGGCTTTGAGGAGTGAGCAAGAGCGCTTACTGCAAGATCATGAATTTGATCAGGAGGGCCCTGTTGTTAGACAGGTTCAAAGTTATGCTTCCCTCCCTAAAAATAAAGATGGGCATGAGATCACTAGGCTTGCTATTGCTGCTGGTGAGAAAGGAAAGTAGAAGATGGTGGGACATCAAACAAGTAGATCATTGAAAATACCAAGGGTCCCACCACCTAATTCAAATAAGGACATAGAGATAGAAAGGAGAAGAAAAGAAGATGAGAACCTTGCAAGAGAACTAGAAAAGGCTGAAATTGAAGCCTCCATTGCAGAAAAGAGAAGATCTAGTTCTTGAAGGCTTCATTGGCTAATGCTCTTGGTCCATCTACTACTAAACTAGGTATGCCATCTATGACTACTACTATTCCACTTAGTAATGCTACTAGTTCAATTCCTTCTTCATCTGCTAGGATAGGTGTTGATCCTAGACAACAATCAAATGCACAAATAGATGGAAATGTAAATGCAAATGTTGATCCTAGGGTTAACACTAGTTCAAGTTTTCAAAGAAGACCTATGAAATTAGAAGGCTATAGGAAAATTAGTTTTGATGGAATTCCTGGCTACCCAAATGCTTTTCCAAATGATATAAGAGATAAGTTACCTAAGTTTGCTAGTAATAATGCTATTAGTTGTGAGGAGCATCTTAGGTTATTTGTTGATATGCTTAATGATTATGAGGTAGAGCATGAGGATGTAGTCATGAAATTATTTGTTCAATCTCTAATGGAGGATGCTAGAGATTGGTTTAAGAGACTTCCTGATAAATATATTGATACTTGGGATTCTTTTGAGAGATGTTTCAAAGAGTAGTATGGTGATAGGCCTAATGCTAGTTTCATGTTGAATGAATTCAATACCATAAGGAAAAATTAGAATGAGTTTGCAGTTGAATTCAACATGAGATTTCAAAAGGCTATGCATAAGTTGTTCCAATTTATGCGGTTAGATGACAATGTTTGTTTAACCACATATTTCAATGCATTTGATGGAAAGATGGGGTACTTGTTGAGGGACAAAGAGCCAAGAACTCTTAGAGATGATTTTAGGATTGCTATCAATATTGAGAATAATATGAAGATATTAGGAAAGTTGGGTGGGAAGAGAGATGACCCTAAGTTGTTTGGAGACAAGAAATACAAGAAAGAAAATGATAGGAATGTTGGAACTAGGAGGCAAGAAGAAGATAAGTTGGATAAGGTGCTCAATGAATTGAAGGATTTGATGGCACCTGCAAATAGGAACATCAGTGCTCCTACCAATGAAAGGCCTTAGTTCAACAACAATTTCAATAAATAGAATAGATTGCAGAATTACCCCTACAACACCCAATGGAAGGATGGCAAGCCTATTGTCTCTGCTGCAAGAAATAAAAATGACAGAGGTGTCCCTAACCCTCTACAAAAAGCTTCAATAAATGTCATGGAGGACATACCTTGGTGTGTTGCATGCCAGTCCCCTCGTTCTGCAGAGCATTGTGTGGTTGCACATTCTATGGCTGCAAATCAAGATTGTGGCAGTGAGGAGATAGATCAAGAAGAAGATCAAGATGATGTTGGATGCAACATGGCTACTTCATATCTAGGATATGAAGATGATTCTAATTTTGATAAAGAAGCAGATGTAAATGTGAAGAGACACAATCAGGCCCTTTTTCATCAAGAGGTTTTTTCTGATAGTGAAGACATTGATAAGAAGACATGTAACATGAACTCTTCTTCTGAGCCAGTAAATTTAAGAAGACCTTCTAGAGAAGAGATGGAGAGGATTACTACAGAAATGATTGCCCAAGTGCAAACTAGAGGCATGGTGGCAAGGAATACAAATGAGAAAGCTGCAGGAATGTTTATAAAGAGTACCAACTCCGGAGAGCCTAATGAGAGCAAATCAAAAGGTGATCACATGGTGAAATTCAAGAATGTAAAAGGTAAGAATTGTGAGCCTAAGGGAGTTGGATTTGAAAAAATTTCTAATGAGATTGAGAAGCCAGTTAACACAATGGCTAAGGTTGAAAAAATGAGGGTGGCCAATACACCTAGTGTATCAGACAAACAAAAGGATGCTAAGGCAATGCAGATTGAGATTCCTTCCTTTACTCATGTTGATATGTTAGCTATATTGTCCCAAATTACAGTTAAGGTTCCATTGTCAGAGTTGTTGAGGATCCCTGAACATAAAGACAGAGCTATTGCATGGGTAGATAATGTTCATAACAATGATGTTGCATGCAATGGATCTCAGGATAAAGCTTTGAAAGGTGTTGTTTCTTAGGGAATTGTATCTCAAATTCCTCCTATATATTTGGACAATTCTGTTAATGCTAGCCTTGAACACATTGATCCATTCTTTTTGAGTGTTCTTGTGAATGGAATGAAACTAAGAAATTGTATGATTGATAGTGGTGCCTCTAATACTGTTATGCCTTTCAAAATCATGGAGAAGTTGGGCCTAAAAGTTGATACAGTGCAAGGCAGATGTTGTGCAATGGATCAGAGGGAGGTACTAGTTATTGGGACTATCAATGCAATGCCATATAGGCTGGCGGCATATCCAGAGAAAGAATTGACGATGAGTGTTTTGTTGGTGGACATCCCTCCTCATTATGGGATGCTACTATCTAGAAGATGGAGTGCTACCATGGGTGGAAGTTTACAGTGTGATCTATCCTATGCCACTTTCAAGATTGATGACCAGTTTGTCAAGATTGAGTGAGAGCCAAGAGTATGCCACATGATAGAGAGAAATATTGATAATGAAACTACATGTTTTGTGGATATTGATATTAATGCTTTTAGGGCAGAGATCCTTGTACTTGAGAATGAACCTATTTTGTCACCTATCTCTATTGAGGTAAGTGTTAATTCTGTGAAGGGTGATTTATGGGTAATGTCCTTTGATGGTTCAAGTTGCAAGGATGGAGCAGGAGTGGGTATCTTATTTCTTCTGATGGAAACACCTACAAATTTTCTTTCACATTGAATTTCTTTTGTACCAACAATATAGCAGAATATGAGGCATTGTTGTTAGGACTGAGGTTGGCACAAAAGCATGGTATTAAATGCATAAGTGTTGTTGGTGATTCTAAGTTGGTGGTGTCCCAAGTCAAGTTAGTATATGCTTCCGAGAACAAAAGGTTGAAACAATATAGGAATGCAGTTTGGGATTTGATTGAACATTTTGATGCCTTCAATATTGAGTGGAAGGATAGGAGTAACAATAAGATGGCTGATTTGTTAGCCAATATAGCAATCAATCCCACTGATATTATTTTTTTGGTATCTCTAAGGTTGAAATTTAGGCTAGGCCTAGTATACTAGACAATATTGAAAATTGGCAAGTTTTTGATGATGATGATGATGATATCTTGAAGTTTATGAATTATGAAGATTAGTATCATGGTCAGGAATTTGATTGTTCAGCCTTGGTTGAGTCAGTGGAAGGAAGAGAGGTTGTCTTAGGCAATGAGGTCATTCAGCTTAGAACTAACAAGGTGCCCAAGGGGCTTGTTGTTTTGTAGACTATCTTTGATAACCAGGATAGAGTTCAAAAGAATGTCAAAAGAGAGGATCATGCTGATCTAGAGGAGATAAATCTTGGAACACATGAGGCACCTAAGAAGGTATACATTGGTAGAGATATATCTCAAAAGGTAAAGAAATCTTTGATTGAATTGTTAAGAAAATTTAGGCATGTTTTTGCATGGTCATATGATGACCTAAAGGTTTATAGAGAAGATTTGTTTCAGCATATTATTCCAATGAAATATGATGCTAAACCTTTTCGGCAAAAACAAAGGCCTATTAATCCCACTTTGGCACCCAAGATGCAAGAAGAGTTGATGAAGCTGAGAGATGCTAGGATTATCAAGCCTATAAGGCACTCTTCTTGGGTTTCAAACCTTATTCCTGTGAAAAAAAAGAATGGTGATATCAGGCTTTGTGTGGACTTTAGGAATTTGAACATCAACTCATTAAAGGATAACTATTGTCTGCCCAATATGGAAGCTATGTTGCAGAGAGTAACTGGATTAGAATTGATTTCAATGATGGATGGTTTATGTGGTTACAATCAGGTAATTGTCAAGGAATCAGAACAATTCAAGACAACTTTCACTACACCTTGGGGGACATATGTTTATGTGAGAATGCCTTTTGGTCTCACAAATGCTAGTGCTACTTTTCAGAGGGCAATGGATGTTGCCTTTTTCAGATTTCATAAATGATTTCCTTGTTGTATATCAAGATGATTTAACTACCTATTCCAAGAAGGAAGAGGACCACTATACTCATTTAGAGAAAATATTTGTGAGGGCCTTGGAATTTGGCATTTCATTAAATCCAAGGAAATGTGCTTTTGGTGTCACCAAAGGTAAGTTGCTTGGCCATTTGGTTGGCAAGCAAGGAGTGAGAATTGACCTTGAGAGGGTAGCAGCTATTGATAAAATTTAGAGACCAAAGAATGTTAAAGGGATTCAGTCCTTCTTTGGTCAAGTCAATTTCTTAAGGAGGTTTGTGACAAAATTTGCAGAGGTTACTAGACCTATTTCTAAGATGTTGAAGAAGGGATCTACAATCAATTGGGAGGGTGACCCTAATGAGGCTTTCAAAAATATCAAGCAGGCTATCAAAGATGCACCAGTGCTTAAGGCACCTGATTATAATGTCCCAATGCACATCTTTTCCTTTGCATCTTTTCACACTATTGCTACAGTTTTGTTACAAAAGAACAAGGATGGTTTTGAGCAGCCTATTGCATTTTTTAGTAAATCTTTGTAGGCTGTTGAATTGAAGTATGACATAAATGAGAAACAAGCATATGCACTTGTGAAGACAGTCAAGGCTTTTAGGTGTTACTTGATGGGGGCAGTTGTGATTGCCTTTGTGCCAAGTGCAGTTGTGAAGGATATTTTCTCACAACAGGAGGTGTCTGGGAGAAGATGCAGATGGATCAATAGGATCCAAGAATTCAATGTTGATGTCCAAATTACTAAGTTGATTAGAGGACATGGATTGGCAAGATTGATGGCCCAATCCAATCTTGATGCAAATCAGGTAAATCATTCTGAAATTGATTATACATGTGATATGGATGATTGTATCTAGTATCAAGATATCATCTATTACTTGAGAAATATGAGTTGTCCAGTAGGAATGAATGATAATAAGTGGAGGACATTAAAATTACAGGCCATCAAGTATGTAATTGTGAAATGTAAATTGTATAGAAAGAATTTAGATTGCATACTTTTGATGTGGATGAAGATTAGGCTAACAAGTTGTTGAAAGAAATGCATGAGGGAGTTTGTGGTGGACATTATATGGGTAAAATAACTGCTCATAAAATCCTAAGAGTAGGATTCCAGTGGCCCACAATCTTCAAGGATGCAGAACAGTTGGTGAGGTGTGATGCTTGTCAAAGGTTCTTTGGTAAGCTTAAATTTTCAGATAATGTGCCATTAAAACCAGTAGAAGTTCAGGCTCCTTTCCAACAATGGGGAATTGATTTTATAGGGGAGATACCAAACAAGTCAAGTGGAGGACACTCATGGATCTTAGTTGCCACTGATTATTTTACAAAGTGGGTAGAGGCTATACCTACAAGAAATGCAACTAGTAAGGTGGTAATTGATTTTCTGTTGAATAACATTGTTACAAGGTTTGGTTTCCCTGAAAGAATAGTAAGTGATAATGCCATGTGCTTCAGGTCTGCTGAATACAAGGAATTTTGCAAAGGTTTGGGAATTCAGATTTCTAATTCCTCACCTTATCATCCACAAGAAAATGGACATGCATAATCTACTAATAAGAGTTTGATTAAAATTCTAAAGAGGATTCTTGAAAGGAATAAGAAGGCATGGAATTCAAAGTTACGATTAGCTCTATGGGCTGATAGGGTAACTGTGAAGAGGGCAATTGGTTGTGCACCATTTGACCTAGTATATGGAATACATGCAAGAATGCCTTAGAATAACTTATTGGAAATGTATAAATTTGTTCAGTTATATGATGATGACATAGATGATGAGATGCAGTTGAGAATTGAGGATCTCATTAGGCTGGATGAAACAAGAAGAGAGTCAGTTGTAAGAAATGCCAAATTACAGTTGCAGGTTAAGAATTTGTATGATAAAAAGACTATTGACAGAAGGTTTGAGCCTGGTGATTTGGTGTTAGTTTGGAATGCCAGATTGGAGGATAAAGGAAAACATGGTAAATTTGATCCCATCTGGCTAGGGCCATATCTAATTCATGAGAAATGGGGCCAAGATTCATATATTGTAAAAGAATTAAATGGTGATGTTCAGGAATTGCCAGTTCATGGACAATTCTTGAAGAAATACTTCAATTGAAGGTATTTTATTTCCATGAACAATAGTTAGGTCTGTGAAAATTGTAAATTCTATAAATTGTTGTAAAATTTCTTGCCCCTGCCCTATTTTGTCCTTGTATGTAGGGTTTTGGTCCTGTTGCTCTTTGTTGTTAGTCTTTTCCAGTGGGATGGTCTGCTCAAATCAGTGATTCTAGATCCTTGCTATGCCTGCAGGAGGCATACATCCCCAGATAGAGCCACTATTAGCATGTGCAAAAATTTTTATGGCTTCATTATCTTTCCCTTGGTCTCTATATCATTTTTCATGTCTCTGGCTAAAGCCCTAAGTAGAATATTCAAAAAACTAGTCGTTACATTGAAAACCCTTTGTTAAACCCTAGCCCTGTTCTAATTTTAAGTTACCTTTATTCCAGCCACTTAAGGTCCTAATTCACATGTGCTAAATGTTTTTCCCCTTCGTTGCATGATCGCATGAACTTTTTTCATGTTACACGATCTTGCGACTAAAGGTTTTATACCCCCGGCGGCCTTTAATTTTCCTAAGTCCTCTGCACCTAATTTTTCCTTAAAGCCTAAGTCTCAGCGTTTAATTTTTCCTATGTTCTAGCTTAATATTTTCTGGGCCCAGTCTTCTGACAACATATCCATCTGACGATTAGCGTAAGTTCTCATAGATTATGTCAGAAGCTTGAGATATTACTCCAATCATTGATCTTTCCTGATGATGCAGCATTTCAAAGAAGTGGGACCTTCCGACAGATGTGCATGATTGGCAATCTCTCATTGGTCCACCTATTTATGATTTGGCAGTTGTTAGTGGGTCCTGGGTTGCCAGTGTGTCAGATGGTCTTGACATCTGCAGAGGATTGACGGTGGGCATGTCTTCGCAAGGGGTGTGTCAGATGTATGAGATTTTGAGACAACCGTTGATTCTTTTGTGTGATGTAACCTTTTCTTTCAGTGGGTCCACTGCTATGTATACTTAGTTGGAAAACTATGATTGGTCCACATTGTGTGAGCTGGATGTGTTGTCAAGCAGGCCCCGGTATCTCAATCAGAAGATTCAAAATCAATGGCGGGCACTTGATCTCATGGAATCTTTCGAGCCTTTGAGATCATGTGACATCCGTTCAATTTTCCAGGTGGTATAATGTTCTCAGTGGGTCCTCTGGCAGGTGGTGCTGACTTGGGCATGTTCTCATTGGTCTAGGTGTGCTGAGTTGGATTTCTCTGTGGGTCCGCTGGTCTCAAAGGAGTTAATACGCTACAGGATCTAACGATTGTCGTGATACCATTGATCGGAGTTGCACGATGGATAAGTCAGCGGTGTAGCGACAGCTGTCGATCTTCACTAAGGGGAAAGGCTTTGCGGTGGGTCCTTTGTTAGTGATGACTGGGCGATTGTAGTGAATGATGTGGTGACATGTGGTAGGTTTTCAGTTGGGCCTGGGGTTATCAAAGGTCTTAGCGGTTCTGATAAAATGTTTTGGCGGCCTGACAAATTTTCAAAGGTTCACTCATTCACGAGGAAAGATGGCAGTTGTCTAGATGTTTTAGCGGTTTAGCGAACAAGCGTTCACGTAATCACTAAACTTTCGGGTAGTATTATAAAGTGTTTTGAGAACTAGCAGAAACCTTCAGTCGCCAGTTTGCTAAATTTGACTGGGGCCCTTTATAAAAGTAAATCATAAAGACCGTGAAAGGGAGGAATCAAGTGGCCACGACTTAAAGTTGATCTAGATTTAAATATGGGCCACCGATTTACTGCAGGTGCCATAAAATAGCTGTTTGATTTCAAATTTAAATTTTTGAAGGGTTTCCTACAACTAGAAGGACTAAAATTGAATGCTTTCACGCCCGGATTTGATTTGTTTGGTGGCACTTGCTATTGCAGTGTGGTCCAAGGTGTTCCATGATCATTTGTAGGGGTTTGTACCATGTGGTTTTGTGCTCGAGGCATGTTGCAGGTGGCCAAAAAGGGTTGACAAATTCAAATTTTCATGATTTGCAATACTTTCCCAGAGATCTATCATGAGTGCAAATCTTCCTCAGGCATGGCCGACTGGTTTTCTTCCCCTGCATTTATTTTGTGACCATTTCTAATGGGTTTAGTGGGTGAAACCCTAACCCTAGTCATCCGTAGCTTGTTGCAACCTATTTTGGGTTTCCAAGATGACTAGGGAGTATATATTGCAGGATTTTTGACTTAGTGCGGGTTCCAAAACTTTCTTTTGGTCCCTGGTTGTTGATGGTATTATATTGAAAGAGGAGCTGGATTTTGGGCCCTTTGCCTATCTTTGTTGTTGCATTGATTGTATATTGATCCTGGATATGTTAATAAAAATGCTATTGAGTTCCAATCTTGCATTTGTGTATGTCTTCTTGTTTTGGTTCTTATCTCATATATGTTAGTGTCACAAAGTGTATTAACATATGGTAAACAAAGAGTATTGTGAATTCATCTATGAGTTCCTAACAAAGTTAGGATTAAAGTCTTTTAGGTGAGTTCAGTGAGTTTGCAACCAAGTAAGAATTTGATGTCCTTGTGTTTGAGGGAGAGGGGTAATAGGAAAAGCACTTATCCTGAGCTCAGGAGTGTTTGATCTAACATCTTCAGTTGATGTATGTAATTGGGTGACTCTTTGCCCTAGGTTAAGGCACTGGTCCATCCTCTAGAGGCATTTCATTGTCATCAACCACACACACAATTTAAATGATAAAATCTTTAATCAGTTAGTAAAGGATATAATTGTCTATTAGTTAGTGATTCCTTTGAAGAAGTGAATCAAGAGTACACCCACCTGAGCATTGAGGCTCAAAGTGTAGGAGGGTCTCTTTTGATCCTTGTTAATTGGCCCTCTTCCTTGTAGACTTTTGAGTGGTGATAGAGTCAAAGTAATATTAAAATTATCCATCAAAGTATAAATTTACAAGTTGAAGATCAAAGGGAACTCCCAACAAACTGAGTCATTCGTAGATGCGGCTTATTGTTCCTTCTTTCTCTCCCTTGATTCTGCATGAATCAAGGTCTTCTCACAACTATGGTAGAGCGATGGCACTCTGACCATAACACCTTCCATTTTCTGATGGGGAGATGACTATCACTCCCGAGGATGTGTATCAGCTCCTACGCATCTCGACTCATGGGGAGCTTATCTATTACGACTAGGTCTACGATGGGAAAACATGTAGGGGAGTATTTTTTGATCCGACCATTGGCGATGATTCTATTCAGTGCGCACAGTTCCCCTCTTTTCTTGTTCTTCCTGCAGTCCTTGGTGCTCTAGTTGGTGGATTCCTCATACGTGATCAGTGAGGTCATGGTTTTTCTATCAGTTGGGGCTGTATCTTAGAGGATATGATCGCTCAACCATGTAGATTCGACTGGGGGCCTTGCGTGCTCACTCAACTATATCATGAGCTACAGAATGTAGTATATCATCACGGGGCTAGTCTTTCTATTGGGGTGGTCCCTCTACAACTGTGGACATGGGAGAAAATCCCTGTCACTCGTCCCATCTTTGTTCATCACCCTGATCAAGGCTGGCCCTTCGCTTGGATGTATGAGGGCATGATGGTGTAGGCTCATTTGGACAAGTTGGACTACTGGAGATGTATTATCAATGATATTGATTAGGTCATTTGGCGACCATACATTGGGTGTGAGGCATGGCCTGAGGATGCGGTTGAGTTACCATATATGTGCATGTCACGATGGATGATAGGGCACACACCTTTCATCATAGAGTGGTTTTGTTTTTTGAGGGTCTTACAGTAGTATGGCCGAATACAGGGTATGCCACAGGCATTGGCATTATATGCCTAAGTATAGGTTGATAGGTCTTTATGGGGCCCTTAGATAGACTGTTAGATAGCTCGCCATGGGTTGTTATAGCTACCCCACCTTACATGAGATATGAGGGATCATATTGTAGATGCAAGCACGATAGATGATTGCATTGAGTGGTTTTCTCGGAACCCATTTTCGAGGTTTACTGACCTAGCAGAGAGAGTTTTGGGCATTGAGGAGGAGTTTGATGATGATGGAAGAGATGGTGATGGTGGTGGTGGGGGTCAAAGATGAGGTCACCGAGGATGATGGGGTGACAAAGGAGGTAGGGTCATTATCCCAGTGATTGCTACTGCACCTATTCCTCCTAGAGGTAGAGTACGTATGAGGGGTGGTTGAGTGAGAGTCTGGGGTGGATCGTACAGAGCTCTGCATCAGGTTGGTGTGGATCAACTGGCCAGATGGGGCCAACATAGGGTTAGGGTTTTTAGGCAGGTGGGTGCACAGGTTATGGCCGATGTGGATATCCAGGCCGCACAAATATTGTTAGATCAGGAACGGGGTCATCCAACACCTCCACAAGCTCCTCCATAGGATCCTCTAGTACAATCTCCTTCTTCTTCTATTCCATCTTCTTCTTCCATTCCATCTTCTTCTATTCTATCTTCTTTTATGGCTCCCCCACAGGATCC
The DNA here is from genome assembly GCA_027943335.1 of Chamaecyparis obtusa. NCBI lineage: Eukaryota > Viridiplantae > Streptophyta > Pinopsida > Cupressales > Cupressaceae > Chamaecyparis > Chamaecyparis obtusa. Next base: position 109,236 of record BSBK01002970.1, on the reverse strand, counting down.
ACCTATTCAGGGTCCTCTAGAGGCTCCTCCCACATAGGTACCAGTACAGACTCCTCCTACACCAGCATTGGCCTCAGACATTTGATCATTATAGTCTGAGATGTTAGAGATGAGACAGCAGGTGACCCAACTCTATTTGATGATGCAGACCTTCATGGTTGCTATGAGTCAGCATGGATTACAGGCTAGTTCTAGTAGGGCTCCAGATGTTGATCGTGGTCCCGATGGTACCCGTGGTTCTAGCAGTTGACCTATTTTTGAGATGATATACCTATTCTTTGATGTATATCATGATTCATTTTTTTATCTCAAGACATTGGACTCACATTATTCTTTGATCAGTTGATGTTATTTATGCTTTGATATCTGTTGATATTTTTTATGGACTTTGATTTCCAGATACTGATGGTTTTGATGATACTATGGAATCTGATACTTAGTTGATAGATTTACTTTACATGATTTCATCATGTGTTGGAATTTATTTTCCAGGTGCTTTATATGATATGCAGATCTATATGATTCTATCTCTACATGCTTTATTTTTATGCTTTCTTAAATACAGTTTATGATATGAATGCACATGTCTAGTTTATGCTTTAATGATTATCTTATTTATGACATAGAATAGATAAATGTATGTGATATCTATGTGTTAATATTTATGGTATATGCTTGTAATGATATTAATGATTAATGCTATGTGATAATTCTTTATGGTTGCAATCTATTTGATGATATGGATGTATGTGATGGATATTAAATGTAATGGATTTAGAGGATATAAATGTGATGCTAAATGTGATGGATGCAGTTATGTAATGCCCGAATTTAGATGATTCAATGATTAATGATGTGAATGATATAATGATGATCTTATATGTAAATTTAAATGATCTAACACTTGTAAGTTTGATTTTAATTCAATGCTTTAAATGGATGATTTTTTATGAATGCACCTAGATGAACAATGCAATGTACTAATGAGATGGTGTTGAAAATGTAATGTTGTAGAATGAACTTATTGATATGTCCTAACGATGTAATTAATGTAGGTAAATGATGAGGATTAATTAATTGATGCAAAATAATGCAATGAATCTAAATAATATGGTGAAAGATTTGATTACCAAAAAAAAAGGAGTGCTACCTAATGAAAGATAATGCATGCAAGAAACTAGATGTATGCAAACATTAATGCAAATGCAATGTTTTAAAATTAACTTAATGAAATGTGATGTCCTAATGATTATGAAATAATTTAAAGATGAATGAAAACTAATGAAAATGGATTTAATGGATATGACCTATAATGATAATTAAAGATTTTTTTGAAAAAAAGTGTAATGAATGTGGCTAAATGAATGCAAACTCAAATGAATGCAAACTAATCCCATGGAATTTAAATGTACCTAGGTTAAATTCCTAAATGTATGCATGATTACCATGAATTAAATGATTCTAACAAATGCCATTAATCTAATGCAAGACACCTTTTATTTTTGAGTTGATTTTGATTTCCAACACACTTTATCATATATAGTTTTTGATGTGCATTTTGATTTTGATTTGATTTTTTATTTACTCCACCCCTTTTCTTGTTTTTCTCTTTTCCAATTTCTATTTTTAAACTAAGATAGGAAAATCACTTAAATGCATTTAATCTAGGATGGATGCAGCTAGCTATCACTATTCATAAATTAGGAGCTTATATTCATCATTGAGCAGTTTTGGAATCCTAAAATTAGTACAATCATCACTAGTTCAACTATGATGATATGAATACTTATTTCCTTTTACATGGTTCTTTCCCATCCTTGGTACAACTATCACTGATTGAAACCAATCATGAGAGTATGAATACTGAGTTCATCAAATTCTATGTTGCAAGTGGATTTTAAAGTATTATAATATTTAACATCAAAATAGCCAAGGTATCCTTTTGCGTAAACAAACAAAGATCTCAATGTTGGAAACTGCAATTGAAACAATTTTTGTATCGTCATTGATGTCAAACATTAATTGGTAAGACTGTTGCTACTTAGGAAAGTACTATATCTATTGTATTGTTGTGAAGGATTGGGGCAAGGTTGGTAACAATAGCACCTAGGGAAAGGTTGAGTTATCTTGATACTACAAAGTGTACTTGACTATGTTGTACAATGATGAGACAATGTATTGTTTATACTAGTAAGACTAAAGACTAAATTGGTAGGCTTGACTGAGAAAAAATGGAGAAATCATGTTTAAGCCAAGCAATGTTAGTGTCAATCGAGTCAGTGTATGCCGAGAAAAATTCTAGTGTCAACCGAACAACAGTTAATTTCCGAGGAAGATAGTATAAGCTAAGGAAACATTTTTAGTAATGACTGAGCTTTCTACATGAAGACTGAGTAGTTGATCATAGTATTGATTGAGCATCAACATTTTTATATTTGAAGAGAATTTAGTTTTGGAGCCGAGATTGTTGAATTCTTGGATTATGTAAAACGTGTTGACTTTATTTATTGATTGTTTGAAAGCATTAAATGCACTGTAAAATATTTTATTGTAAATCTTTAAGAGATTTGAGATGATTCTAGAAATGAAGCTGAAGAACATGAAGTGGGTAGATTCAATGAATCTGACCTAACCCTAAGATTTACAAATGAGATTGAGCGGCATAAGATGAGTTAACCTAATTGAGGAAAGTATTAAGGGAACCTGAGCATTAGATATGCATGTGCATGGGTGAAAAAGAGAATGGTGGAAGATCGGTAAAGTTTTATTGACTGTATAAGCAAAAAAGGCTGAAGGAGAATTATGGTGGTTGCTTGAAGAAAAGTTTCGAGTAGATCAGAGATGGAGATGGAAAAGTTTCAAAGTCAGTAAACCAACATTAGTGTACGGAATCGGATCTAATATTTGCAAAGTGAGTTGCATATTTTTCAGATCAATATTGCTGCTACTTTCTAACCATTGTAACAGTCAAAATCCTTTTAATAGAGGTTGACCTAATAGTCATATGTTAAATCCTTTGAGCAAGGTTGCATTCTAATGGAGTGTATGTAAGTCTTATAAGAAGGCTCACTTTTAATAGGGTGATTGAAATCCTTTAACTGGGTCACACCTAACAGTGTGTATTGTAACCTTTGACAGGGTTGGCTTTTAATCGAGCTCACTTCAGAAGAGTGAAAATAATAGTAGAATGTTACAAAGTGGTTTTTCCCACATTGGGTTTCCACTATAAATCCTCGTGTTAATACTTTTGTTAATGTTTTGGTTTGAACATTTCTATGTTTTACATGTTAAGTTACAGCTGGGTAGTGGACTACAATGTTATATGTTTCTATTATTGAGTCAATGATGACCGAGTTTGTTTTGGTTATTGGATCTGATTTAAGGAAAAGTTTTTAAGTTTGTCTTATACATTAGGACCTAAGAACAACTGATTGACCGCCCCTCTCTATCGTTCTAAATCATATTAACAATTAGTATCAGATCTTTGTTGCTTATTATTAGTGTTTACAAAAATCAAGTTTAAAGGGACTTGAAGCAAATGATCAGGATGTATAAGAAGGAGGTACTGAAGCTGAATAAGGAAAACTTCCCTGCATGGAAAAGCTTGATGAAGCTACATCTAGCTGGTATTAGTGACTCTGCAAAGTACTACATTGAGAATGGCTATGTCTCACCTGTCACACCTTTGACTGCAGAAGAAATGAGAGCTAAGAAAGAACATAATCAGGCAATGCTAGAAATTGCATCTACCCTAAGCCATCCAGAATTTGAGGACATTAAGGATTGCACCACTGCTAAGGAGATGTGGGACACTCTTGCAAGGATCTATGGTGGTGACTTAAATGTACTAAAAGCAAAGGCCGAGAGTTTTAGAGGTAAGTTTGATGAAATGAGAATGCAAGAAGGTGAGAACATTGCACAATATTGTGGTAGAATAAAAGAAGTTGTGAATGCTATTAGAGGAGCAAATGGGGTTATTAATGATGAAACTATAATTGGGAAAGTACTAAGAACCCTGTGTCCTATATATGCTATTAAGATCTCAGATATTTAGGAATCTAGATGCAACTCTGCTAATGTGCTTACTTTAGAAAGTTTGGTTGGTAAGCTGACTGCTTTTGAACTCTCTAACTATGATAATTTCACTATTGGTAGTATTGGTAATGTTGAATATGCTTTTAAGTCACAACTAGTTCTGAACAAGCCAAAGAAAGAAAAAGAAAGATGCATCAGTGAAAGTGAAAATGAAAGTGACAGTGACACTTTTGATGAAGAACTGGAAGATCTAGAAGCTCTTATGGCTAGAAGACTGAGAAGAGGAAAAGGAAAGTATAAAGGTAAACTCTCTATTATATGTTTTGCATGTAATAAAGTTGGTCGTATAGCTACTAGATGTCCTAATAGGAAGGATAAAGATAATGAAAGAAAAAGAAAACACAAAGACATAAGAGATGACAAAAGCTACCGAAGGAACAAGGACTACAAAGGAAAAGGTAAGAAATCTTGTTACATTGCTGAAGAACAAATGACACAAGCAATTTGTACATGAAAGATGAAGAAGGTAAAGGTATCCTATTGGCAAAAAATTTTGTGGATGACATTATTTTTGGTGGACAAGATGCATTATGTAAAATATTTTCAAATGAAATGAAAACTCAATTTGAAATGAGCATGTTTGGTGAGATCAAATTCTTTGTTGGTTTACAAGTATATCAGAGGAAGAAAGGAATTTTCATTACATAGTCTAAGTATGTTAATGAAATACAAAAAACTTTTAGGATGGAAGATGCTAAACCAGTGAGTACTCCTATGGTTACTGGACAAAAGTTATCTAAGAATGATGATGTTGTAGAAGTGGATCAAACTTTGTATAGATCCATGAATGGAAAATTGCAGTATGCTATACATAGTAGACTAGATATTGCACTAGTTGTTGGGATTGTGGCAAGATTCTCTACCAATCCTAAGGAAACACACATGATGGCTGTGAAAATAATTATGAGATACTTGAAAGGAACTACTGACTATGGTCTATATTATAAGAAGGATGACAAATTTGAACTCAGAGTTTATACAGATGATGATTGGGCAGGAAATGTAGATGAGAGAAAGAGTACTAGTGGTGGAGCTTTCTTTCTTGGACAGAGATTAGTCTCCTGGATGAGCAACAAACAAAATTGCATTTCCCAATCTACTGTCGAGGCCAAGTATGTTGTTGCTGCAGTAAACTATTCGAATTTGGTATGGATAAAACAATTGTTGATAGGCATGAAAGAAGAAATCACTGAACCTGTTGTTATTTTCTATAAAAACACAAGTGCTATCAATATTTCTAAGAATCCAGTGATGCACACTAAGACCAAGCACATAGCAATCTAGTATCACTACTTGAGAGAATTAGTACAAGATAAAGAAGTCCAAATGGAATGTGTGAATACAAAAGAACAATTAGCAGACATATTCACTAAAGCTTTACCCAGAGAAGCTCATGAGTATTTGAGAAGTCAATTAGGGGTCCTTCCCCCAACTAAGGTTGCCTAGTCAAGCTAGGAGCACTGCATCAAATATGCTACAGTAGAATATTTGACAAATTGATATAGAAGATTGTCACACTTTAGGGCTGGCCTAGAGTTGTGAAAAGGAGAAAAGACAAGGAATCAGTCATAAGCAAGATGACAGAGGGAGAAACACTGAGCTGGATAGATATTATCTACATCTGATGGATGTATGTTTTAGTTGTTGCTTTGGCATTTTTGTCAAAGAGGGAGATGAGCTGATATGATAACACATGACACTGAAAAGTAAGGGTGATGAACTGAAATGAAGGATCAGGATAGAGGGAGATTTGAATACTTTTATCGGTCACAGAAGTGAGGCTTATAGGATTCTGATTCAGAATGAAGCTAAGGATATTATAAATAATTCTCTGATGAACAAATAAGTTTTTGGATTGGTTGGTAATTATGAATCAGAATGAAGCTAAGGATATTATAAATAATTCTCTGATGAACAAATAAGTTTTTGGATTGGTTGGTAATTCATGTGTTATTCAGGTGATATCATATGGTGTTGCCATCAATGCCAAAGAGGGAGATTGTTAGAAACTACAATTGAAACAATTGTTGTATTATCATTTGATGTCAAACCTTAATTGGTAAGACTGTTGCTACTTAGGAAAATACTACATCTATTGTATTGTTGTGAAGGATTGGGGCAAGGTTGTTAACAATAGCACCTAGGGAAAGGTTGATTTATCTTGATAATACAAAGTGTAATTGAGTATGTTGTACAATGTTGAGACAATGTATTGTTTATACTAGTAAGACTGAAGACTAAGCTGGTAGGCTTGACCGAGCAAAAATGGAGAAATCATGTTTAATCCGAGCAATGTTAGTGTCGACCGAGTCAGTGTATGCCGAGCAAAATTCTAGTGTCAACCGAACAATAGTTAATTGCCGAGGAAGACAATATAAGCCAAGGAAACATTTTTAGTAATGACCAAGCTTTCTACATGAAGACCGAGTAGTTGATCACTGTATTGATTGAGCATCAACATTTTTATATTTGAAGAGAATTTAGTTTTGGAGCTGACATTGTTGAATTCTTGGATTATGTAAAACGTGTTGACTTTATTTATTGATTGTTTGAAAGCATTAAATGCACTGTAAAATGTTTTATTGTAAATCTTTAAGAGATTTGAGATGATTCTAGAAATGAAGCCGAAGAACATGAAGCGGGTAGATTCAATGAATCTGACCTAACCCTAAGATCTATGAATGAGATTGAGCAGCATAAGATGAGTTAACCTAATTAAGGAAAGTATTAAGGGAACCTGAGCATTAGATATGCATATGCATGGGTGAAAAAGAGAATGTTGGAAGATCAGTAAAGTTTTATTGACTGTATCAGCAGAAAAGGCTGAAGGAGAATTGTGGTGGTTGCTTGAAGAAAAGTTCCGAGTAGATCAGAGATGGAGATGGAAAAGTTTCAAAGTCAGTAAACCAACATTAGTGTATGGAATCAGATCTGATATTTGCAAAGTGAGTTGTATATTTTTCAGATCAATATTGCTGCTACTTTCTAACCATTGTAACAATCAAAATCCTTTTAACAGAGGTTGACCTAACAGTCATATGTTAAATCTTTTCAACAAGGTTGCATTCTAATGGAGTGTATGTAAGTCCTATAACAAGGCTCACTTTTAACAAGGTGATTGAAATCCTTTAAGCGGGTCACACCTAATAGTGTGTATTGTAACCTTTGACAGGGTTGGCTTTTAACCGAGCTCACTTCAGAAGAGTGAAAATAATAGTAGCATGTTACAAAGTGGTTTTTCCCACATTGGGTTTCCACTATAAATCTTGGTGTTAATACTTGTGTGAATGTTTTGATTTGAACATTTCTGTGTTTTACAAGTTAAGTTACAACTAGGTAGTGGACTGCAATGTTATATGTTTCTATTATTGAGTCAGTGATGACCGAGTTTGTTTTGGTTATTGGATCTGATTTAAGGAAAAGTTTTTCAGTTTGTCTTATACATCAGGACCTGAGAACAACTAATTCACCCCCACTCTCTGTTGTTCTAAATCATATTAACACTCAATTTCCCTATATGTACATGTCCTTGATGATTCTTTGATGATCATTTCCTTAGACAAATAATACATACTTCAAAATGTTGAGCTTAAGACACTCATTTAGAAATCAATAAAATAGCATGCTTTCATCATAGCTTGTGTAGTTTAAAAACTTTCATCGATTCACTAGAAAGACATGATTTCATCAGTCAAGTCAACACTTAGAAAAAAATTGAATCATTTTTTAAATCCACAATTCAAGTATAGTTCTATCCATTTCATTCTTTTAATCCTAATAAAGATAAGTGTCCTTGTGAAATCTTGTATCAAAATTTTGTGTTTGATTGAAATTTGGATTGGATTTGGATTTGATCAAGTGTTTCACTTGCGTTTTGATGAATTGATATAGTGTCAGATTGATGTTTGTTTTGATGAATCCTTCCTCCTTTAGAATAGGTTTTTTCCTCCATGTTTGAAGTAAGTGCATTTTATGACTTGGGACAATTTGCAGATTTGATTAGTGATGAAACCTTTAGGTACTTGCAAATGCAACCGTGGGGTTTTATTAGGCAATATATACAATTGCTGGTGAATGCAGTATTTATAAGGATGACCACTAGGCATGAGACTGACTTAGACTTTCAATGGTGCCTATTTACCAAGTTTTTACCGATTGATTGGATTTTCTCTTTTTTCTATTTTTAAAGCTTTTTCTCTATTTTTGCTGCCAAGGTGCCTATCTATCAGGTTTTCACCAAGGTACTTTTTCTCTTTTTCCATTTTTTGTATTTTCTCTTTTTTTAATTTGTTTTGTTTCCATATCATCAAGGTGCCTATTTACTAGGTTTTCACAAAGACAACATCTTTTTGAGGGTCATTTTTTAATGTTTTTAGCTTTCTTCAGGCTCAATTTTCCACTATTTTTGGTCTTTTCTACATTTTTTATTTGTTTTCTCTTTTCTGCTTTTCAATGTTTTTGGTTTTATTCAGGATCTTTTTTTACTATATACAATAAATAGGATGCTCTCTCATCTGATATCTTTGATACTCTTTTTCTCTATCCCTCTTCAATTGCTTGATGTGTAAAACCTTTTCAAGTGTATATTGTTTATTGTCTCTTGTAACTCTTCTCCTTAACAATCACCTAATTTATAGGTGCCTGTCACAAAAGATGAAGTGATCACAAAGGGTCCTAACCAATTTTCTTCCCATTTTCCTTTATTTTCCCTTTCTGCTTGATTCTTGGGATTTTTTTGCAAAACTAGGTCACCTATTTGGAATTCCCTTGGTTTGATATGCTTGTTATAATTTCTGGTCATTCTATTCTGATACACTTTTAATTGATAAAAAGCTTGTTGTTTTCTTTCATCTAGCAGTTCTAGTTCATGTAACCTAACGAATCTATAGTCTTCTTCACTTAGTAAACCATGCAATGAGACTCTTAAAGATGGAATTTCTACCTCCAAAGGTAAAACTGCTTCTGGTCCATAGACTAGAGAAAATGGTGTAGCTCTTATTGGCGTTCTAATGCTCTTTCTATAAGCCCATAGAGTAGGGTTTATTTGAATGTGCCAATCTCTTCTTGAATTATCCACAGTTCTCTTCAATATTTTTAGGATGTTCTTGTTTGTAGCTTCTGCTTGTCCATTACGTTGTGGGTAATATATCAAAGATGAGTGATGTACCATATGAAATTTTGCACAAAATTATTTCAAATTCTTGTTTTTGAAATGTTTTGCATTATCTGTTATGATGGCATGAGGAACACCATATCTATAGATTATGTGATTTAATATGAATAAGGATATCTACTTTCCTACAGTAGTAGATAAGGGTACAGCTTCCACCCATTTGGTAAAATACTCTATTGCACTAATGATGAATTTATGACCATTTGAAGATGGTGGATAAATCATACCTATCAGATCTAAACCCCATTGATAAAAGGGCCAAGGTGTTGTCGTAGGATGAAGCACTTGTGTTGGTACGTGGATCAAGGTCCCATGATATTGATATTTATGATAGGTTTTTGCAAAGTGACAAGCATCCTTTTCCATAGAAGGCCAAAAATATCCTATCCTAAGAATTTTCTTAGCTAGGGTTAAACCATTTAAATGTGACCCACAAATCCCCTCATGAATTTCTTGTAAGCCTAGATGGTTGATTTATTTTTCTCTAGAAACCTTAGAAGCATACCATCTAGACTTTTGCGATACGTGTTGGATGCCAAGGTGTAGGAAGAGGCTACTAGTTGGATAAAGCTTTTCTTTTGATTTCTAGTTTGGTCTATGGGCAATATTTGGCTTTTCAAGTAGGTGTAAATGGATCCATACCAAGGTGAGTCATGCCCTGATAGTAAGAAAATGGTATGAGGATGGGAAGGGTCAAATGTAGGTTGTTCAACTTCTTCTACTAGGAAATCATATATGGCTCTTTGATCTAGTATTTGGAGAAGTGATGCCAAAGTAGCCATTGCATCTGCTACTTTATTCTTATCCCTTGGCACTTGCTCAAATGTTATTAGAGTGAATTGTTTGTTAAGATTCTCAATCATGTTCTTGTATTGTATCAACTTATCATCTTTAGTTTGATACTCATCATTAATTTGATTAATAACTAGTTGGGAATCTCCATAGATTTGTAGCTCTGTCACTCCAACATACTTGAGACCAAAAGGCATAACATTCCAACAGAATGTTCCCCATGTGCATGTAAATGTTGTCTTGTCTTGATGCTTGGGTGCTATATTTATTTGATTATAACCACTAAAACCATCCATAAGTGAGAACATTGAATGTCTTGATGTAAGATCTACAATGGCGTCTATGTTTGGTAGAGGAAAATCATCTTTAGGACATGCAAGATTAATATCTCTAAAGTCTGTGCAAATTCTGATAGATTTGTCTTCTTTGGAAACTGAAACGATATTTGAAATCCACTCGGCATAGTCAATGGCTCTTATAAACCCTACTTTCAAAAACTTTTCCAACTCCAGTTTTATAAGCAAAGCTATTTGTGGATGCATCTTTCTTAGTTTTTGCTTAACCGGTCTTACTCCTTCTCTGATATTCAAATGATGCATGATTAAATTCGGATCTAATTCAGGCATATCATCGTACGACAATGCAAAATTGATTTGTTTTTCTTTAAAAAATTTTATGAAATCCTTTCTTTCCTCCTTAGATACAAATACTACTAATTGTATGATTCTTGGCTCTTATTCTGACCCAATATTCACTTTCTCTATTGGTTCAATTAAGATAGGTGATCTTTCCTCATAGTGCTTGCGCAAAGTATCCAACCTTTCTTCCTTAGGTTCCTCTGTTGGGTTTTCACCTTTGGAAACATTCTTTATTTCTTTTTCTTTTTGATTTAATGTTTCCACAATGTGGTTTTCAACATTAGATTCTTTCAAAAAAAATTATTTTATTTTTCACTTTTTTTTGAACTGAAAGGTTGAATAATCCCTTTTTCACTTTTTCTTGATATTCCATTGTAGAATAAGGTTGAACCGCATTAAGGTATTGTGACACCAAGTTATCATTCAAAATTATAGAGAGGATGGTAGGTTGAATAGAATCCAATTCAATTAGTTTAGGATATAGATAAGGGTCAAAGAATTAATTTTTTGGTTTGGTTCAATAGGGTTTAAGGACATGACCTCATTTGAAGGCTCAAACATTGTATCACTCAAATCTATGATATGTTCTTCTTCTAGATGTTCTAGAGAACTAGGGTCAAAATCTTCCTCACTAGAATCATCTAGGTTTTTCATTGGGTAAAAATCTCTTGGATTAAACCTAGGTTAAGATTCCTCTATAGTAGGTCTCCATGATGGTATGTAAGGTTCTCCTACCGATTGATTTCTTTCAATTTCTTGACTTGGCACATTATCTAAGACCTCTTGACTAGAACTTGAAGCTTGATTCTGAGACTTATTATTTTCCCTTTCTAGGAGTAGGGTATGTTTAGGATCATGGTATGCCAAACTAGGCCCTTAAGTGGCAATGAAAATTCAGAAAATCAGGTTTAGGCAAGTTGACATAAAAATTTGAAAAGGTTATAAATATTATATCAAAAATATGTAAGAAGAGAATCTGTAGAAAAAAAAATTTAGTTTCTAAGATACTAGGCCTTTTTTGAAAAACAATTATTCTATATGTTGAAAATTTCAAATTTCAATGTAGTATTACAAAAATTTTAGGAAAAAAATAAGAAGTAGGTGTATGTCTGACCACCTTAAACCTAATCAAATGAGAAATTTTTTTTTACAAGATTCTAGATATAAGTAGTAGACTCATGTTCGGATGCGACGCATATTTTTTTGTAATTTTTTTCAAGTAAATAATTAATTATGATTATTTTTCTACATCTTTTCTAGAATACAGAAACTCTCATGTCTGACCACGTTAACTTAGTCTAGACTTTATCAAATTGAATTTTTTTCTTTTCTTTTTCTTGTAGTAGGAAAAACATAGAATGTGACACATATTTTGGATTTCAAAAATGTTATATAGTTTGAAAGTTATAGCTATTTTTCCATAAGTCTATCAACCATGCCTAAAAAGATAACAAGTAGGTGTATGTCTAACCACATTAAACAAAATAAAATGATAATATCTTTTTATAAGATTCTAGATAAAATTATTAGACTCATGTACGGATGTGATGTATATTTTTTTGTATTTTTTTTCAAAGTAAATAATTAATTATGATTTTTATGCTAGAAATTTTCCTGAATATAAAAAATCTTGTGTCTGACCACCTTAACTTAGTCTAAACCTCATCAAATTGAAAGACTTATTTAATATTATTGTATTAGGTGAAGCATAGAATGTGATGTATATTTCATATTTCAAAAATTTTATGTTGTTTGAAAGTTATAGTTGTTTTTCAAAGAGTCTATCAATCAAGACTTATTTTTCACATTGCCACTTTTTGGCATACCATGATCCTACACATACCCAGTATGTGTATGGATGAAATCAACTTCTTTATCTTGACATGACTCACTTGAAAATGAGTCTCATTCCCAATTGTTTGAATCCTCATCACTTTGGGATCCTAGTTGTAAAATTTGGTCATAAACCAAGGGATATTTCTTTTGAGTGTACCCTTGTTCTAGGTACCCTAATCCAGTCTTTTCTTTACTATCTCTCCATGACATTTCAATAGGTTCTATTAATCCTTCATTTCTTTTACCTAAAGGCCCTTGTCCTTTGTATCCCATTTTATGCATGATTTGAAATCCTTTACCATATTGGTGAGTGGGAATGCTTATGTTTTGAATGCTCTTTTCATGTGCACTTGATTCCTCATCTTTATATAGCCAATTTAAGATCTCATTATCTTCCTCATCCATGGATGAAGTGCTTTCCCCCACAAAGTGGTCATTATATTTATGAGGTAGATTGGATGGTCTTCCATAGGATTTTGGCGATAAGGGTAGATCCATCATGTATAAGAAGTATTCACCTACACCCTTTTATTTGATTGACATTGCTTTTCAAAATTCTTCATCATATGACCCATTTTTTGATAATGGGCATCTTTGGTGTAAATTTGAATGGATCTTGCTTGGTCTTCTTTTTGTTTCTTGGGAGCACTTTTGGTGTAGGAGCACCCCCTCCACTTTTCATGACACCTATACTTCTAGGGTCTTTTAATAATCCAACTTGTAAGACCTAGTCACCCTTGGCATCATTATAAACCATGGGTTTTTCACTATGGTCCAAAGGCACATTTAGGAGTTTAGATTTTCCTAGGTGTCTTTTAAGTTGTTTCAATAATTTTTGGGATCATTAGGATCCAAGGCTTACACCTATAGGCTCATTAGGAGCAAGAATGCAATATTTTGCAAAAGTTGCAAAATGCAAGAAATGTTGCTCGACAATTTCATTGAAAAGTTGCTACCGACTTGTAAAACAACCACCCAATGGTCACAACCTTTGAAAAATGGTTGGATTCATTGGGGAAGGTCTTCATATAGCCCTTTCAGGTGGGTGGAAGACATGATGATGAAACTCTATGTAATTTTTGCATTCAATCAATAAAAATCCTTAATTTTCTCTAAGTTCTAGATTTAAAACAACGGGTGTATGGGCTGGTACAGAAATGAAAAGAAGAATATTGTTTGATCTAGAATCTGAAATGAATTAGGACTCCAATGCTTTTGATTTGAGTTAGTTTGGAGATTAGAGTCGAGAGATAGAAGAATTTGGTTACCGGGTATTCGGGAAACCCTCCTGAACCAAGGTTTTAACAAATAATGCCCTAACTTTCTTTTCCTTCGCGGGATTCCCATGTGAAGTTGGGAAATACAAGTAGGTTGAATTTATTTTATATCTTCAAGAGCACAGGAGAAAGGGGATTATTTTGAGAAGTCTGTTTGCAGGCTCTAGGCCAAGCATCTCTATGTGCTTGGTACAAAATATGGAAGAGTGAAGTGACAATAGAAGTTTGGGGGTGGATAAAAGTAATCGGATGTTAGATTTTTTTCTCTTTGGGATTCCCAACACCATTGCAATCGGTGGTTTTCCTTGGACAATCGAATGATGAACTTTTCCTTAAGTAACCGAGCCAATTAGCCCTATTAGGACTAGTGGATCAGAATTTTTAGATATTGTCCTTATTGTTTGAGATATTTCTATCTGGGGTTTTGACACAACTCAATAAAGGGTGTTCAAATATACTAAGTCCCTATAACCTCTCCCATAGGGCTACAAGCCTGACAAGGCCTAAAACCAAGAATTTATTGTCCAAAACCTGTAAGGCGAGGAAATCACTCCCATACTAGACATTTAGTGAGCATGGAACCTTTCCATCCCCTTCCCAATACAAAGGTTCCCATTTCAAGTTTGAACCAATAAGGGCACTTCACAGTAGGCATTACTCAGCGTCAGGAAACTACTTGATAAAGCAACTAAGCCCACTTGGTCAACATAAGTGTCGAGTATCAACCGAGCCCACTCGGTCAAGGAAGGAACCGAGTATCAACCAAGCCCGGGGAAGTAGAAGATAGTAAAAGACACTGAATCCTCTAGTGAGGATAGTGGATTTGTTATTGTTATAGGATTTTCTAAAGGTGTAGAGCACTCTCCTAAGCTCACTTTGGGTTCAGAGAAACACCAAAGGTCTCACCACTTACCGAGTTACCTAAATAGGGGAGAGCTCTGCGTCAACTTTCCTCACTAACCTTCTCTTTTCCTTTTTTCGATGTAGTTAGGTTAGTAGGACTTTGATTATTTTCAACAAAAATTTCTTTTTCTTCCTTTTCTTTTCCCTTCAAAGATGCAAGATCTTTTGAACTTTTCCCTTGTTCTATTCTTTGAGTTATAGACCCTTCTACATTATGTGGGACTAAGGATTCATTAAAACACTTTATTTTATTACAATACTGAAAGGGGTTTGAATCCCTGCTTACCATGAATTCTTGTCCTAGGTAGGGAAAATTGAGACATTGATGGTAGGTTGAAGCTATAGCCTGCATTTCATCGATCCATTGCCTTCCTAATAGGATATTGTAAGTCAATTTTAGGTCAAGGACTTGGCAAATGGTCTCCTTTTGCATTGGACCAACTTGGATGGGAAGTACTATGACTCCTTTGGAAGCTCTTTCTTCATCATCATAGGCCTTTATGATTATCTTTTTATTTGGGTCAATAGCCTCCTCAGAAACTCCTAAGGCTTTGACCAAGTTTAAGGTACAAATATTTAAGCCGATTCCCCCATCAATGAGGACTCTTTTCACTCTATGCTTGTGGATTAGGACTTCTATATGAAAAGGTAGATTCTGCGGGTGGTTTAAAGATATGTCATCTTGTTCTGAAAAGGATAGACAACGGGGTGCAACAAGATGACCTACCATATTTTGAAATTTATCTACATCTAAATTTAAAGGCACATTAGTCTCCACTAAAGATTTTTCTAGAATCTCCTTATGAGTTGGTGAAAGCTTGAGTAATTCTAGAATAGAGATTTGAGCAAGGGATCTTTGCAATTGATCTACCAAATTATATTGTTTTAAAGATGAAGATGAGGTTTGATTTGGTAAGACAATTATTGGGGCACCTCCTGGTAAGGTAATCTTTGATGCTTTCCCCCTAGTTACAACATTAGATGCTGCTTCTTTAGGCTTTTCTTTAACCACAATCACATTTATAGTGTTTTCATCACTTCTTAGAGTATTGATGGTGTTATCATAAGTATGAGCAAAGTTAACCTTCTTATTATCTATTTTGTTGTTAGGATTGGGATTTGATGATTCTCCTTTTTCATGATTTAAGAAAGGGTTTTTGAAATCCTTATGGCCTTCATTATTTTGAGGCCCTTCCACTTTTATTGTTCCATCATCAATTAGGTCTTGGACAAGATGTTTTAATTTCATGCACTCAATTTTTTTATGTCCCTTGTTGCGATGGTATTCACAATGATGAGAATTATTCCACCAATTGGGCTTGACTTGGGGTTCATATGGCCTCAATTTGGGTAAGGTAATTATTTTATTAGCCACCAAAGTCCTTAATGCATTTTCTAAAGGTTCACCTAAAAAGGTGAATTTTCTCTTTTGATATGTGGAAAATAATGGCTTAGGTTTATTGACATTGGAATTATTAAATGGATTGTTGTTTCTGTTGGCATTGTTATTGTTTCTATTGTTAGGGTTATAGTTATTATTGTAAGGGGCTTTGGTTGTTTGATTGACGTTATATGTTGAATTCACCCCACTCAATTAGTTAAAGGGAGTAGCCTTTAAGTTGTGCACTTCCGCAACTCCATCATTCACAAGATTTTTATTATTGTTTGTCAACCATACTCTAGGTTTATCATTGTGATTGTTGGCTCCTTTATTATTGTTATAATTAGATAAATTATCATTGTTATTAGTGTTGGTATATGGTTTATTATATTTGAATAACTTGATTTCCCCTCTCTTAACCAAAACCTCTTCAATTTTTATCCCATTCTCGATAAGCTTTTCAAAAGTAGGGGGACATTGAAGTTGGAGCCTATAATTCATCTCCACATTTAAGTTATTCATAAATGTCTCCATTTTTTCCTTTTCGTGGATGCTTCGTGGATATCTTGTGAAAATTGTTCTCCACCTTTGAAGAAACCCTAAGAAATATTCACCATCTCGTTATTTAGTGTCACATAGGTTGAGCATGGTGATCTCATGCTCAATGTTGTAGGAATAGTGAGTTATGAATTTGGAGGCTAATTCCTCAAATGTCTTTATCCCTTGCGGTAGTTTCAAAAACCATTCCATCGCTTGGCCTCCTAAACTTCTTGGAAAAAGTCTCATTATATTAGTTGTATCATGCATGAATTAGATACAAAGAGCGCAAAGCTCTCTAAGGTGGTCTTGTGGGTCTGATTTACCCATATATTTTTTGTATTTTGGGAAAACCACATTTATCGGAAAAGGTGTCATAACCAAGCTTTTATCAAAAGGAAATGGGCACAATGCCTCGATAGAAAATGGATTAGGTTCGGATGCCTTCTTCATTAGGTCAATTTGTGCTTGGAACATTTTTAGTTGTTTATTCATTTCACCTATCAGATTATCATCTTCCTTGTCTTTCCTAAGTTGATCAACGTCATAATCCTGTTGAAGTTTTACCCCTGCTTGGGCTAAATTTAGGAAATATCTTTCCCTATCTCTTTCTATTAGTTTATCCATGACTTCAAGAAATTCAGTGTCTTGAGCCACCCTATAAGCCTTATCTTCAAGTGTTTCTTTAGGACCTTAATTGGCATGATTAATATTTTCATTATTTCCTCCATGGATGTAATCGTGAAATGCAAAATTTCTATCCATTGGATCAATTCTCTTTTCAAAAAGGTTTGGGAGACTATCACCTAGGTTGTGATTAATAAAAGAGTTTTGAGATTCAAATTTGGGGACCTCTTTTGCAATGCAAGTGTCATATTCTTGTAAAGATAACTTGAGTCTATGAGATCGTGTAGAAACTGACATTCAACATAGGTTTGATTTAAGACTGTTTTCCCCAAACTTGGTAATTGTTTGTTTTTATGAAGAGATTTAAAAATATAAGATAAATTTTAAAATGGATATCTCTCACTTGTTGTATGTATTTTTCAAACAAATAAATCACAAATACACTTGTTCTTTTTAACCCTCTACACAAAAAGTATTTGAATTTGTAAGGACGTTATCAGGGGTTTTTCACAAAAAAGCACTTCAAGCAATCTACCTAGTTCACAAGTTAGTTCATAAACATGAATCTATAAGGTAGGATTTTCTATTTTAACAAGGTATTTAATCAAGATTCCGTTCAAAATGGAGAATAAGTTTTCATCCCCCCAAAACTAGAAGGGTTCCCACCACCGGTATGTCAGAGTTTTGTGCAATCCCGAAGGACTACTCAAGGAAGTTCAAAAGCTTAATATCCTTTTGTCACACACCCCATTAAGGATGCATGAATTTTATTTTATAGTGGGTCAGATTTTTGCGGCAAAGGAAAATGTATCCCACTTTGGGTTGTCCCTCTCACCGGCCTCGTTAAGGAAAATCTCAGGAGGCGAGGCCACTAAAGATCTAGCATATTCATATTGAAATCGATAAAAATGGAATTAAGAGATAGGTTGTGGGAGTTTGATTCACCAAAAAGGTGAAGAGCATATCCCTATCTATTCTTTCTTCCCAAACACTATTAGCAATGTTTAATTTCCAAAACCCACTAACCAATGGGAATTGTGTATTTCTACTCTTTTCCACAAACAAGCGGTTGTTTGATTTAGCGTTTGATTTTATCCTTTAAGTTATTTACTTACTAGATTTGAATGAAAATCACAAGGCCACAATTTAAAGAAAAAATGACCAAGTTTAGGCTTACCTTCAATCGAAGCTAGCAAAGGCTAGGGGCATTTTTTATGATTTTTCCATGATTTATGCTTACCTAGTGGCAATCATTCCTTCCTTTTTGCCTCTCCTCCAACAAATTAGTCGACACAATCAAGCAAAATGAAGAAAAACAAGAATAAAATTGAAATCTAATCTTATTTATAAAATTTGAATCAAATCGATTAAGGCAAGTAAATCCAATTTAAGGAAGAAAATTTAGATTTGTAGGCTTCTACAATCTTCAAATATTTTTCATATACCTCAGTTTCTTGTTGTCAGTTCTCCAAAACTAGCTTGATATGTGCTATGTTCTCCTCCTTGATCTTTTTAGCCAATGATTTTCCTTCACTATTAAATTTGTTCTCTGGCTTTTTGACTTTTTTTATGACCAGTCATCTTGTAGACACAAACAAATTATTTTTGAATGTTAGATTCTGGAAATTTGTAATTTAACCAAATGCACAATAGAATCTATTAAATGTGTTGTTTAAATGATCGAATGTGTTGTTAAAACTATTAAATGCACTGGAGAATAATCTTAAAAGAACAAAAATATAATTTAAATACTCTCTTTAATTAATCAAAGGCATTTAAAAAAATCCTCAAAT
The DNA here is from genome assembly GCA_027943335.1 of Chamaecyparis obtusa. Taxonomy (NCBI): domain Eukaryota; kingdom Viridiplantae; phylum Streptophyta; class Pinopsida; order Cupressales; family Cupressaceae; genus Chamaecyparis; species Chamaecyparis obtusa. The sequence goes on along the minus strand of BSBK01002970.1, from coordinate 90,184 downwards.
GCATTGGAGAATAGATTGAACATGCTCAGGAGTCAGGGCACATGCGCTGAAAGAACTTAGATAAGAAGATAGAAAGATTGAATGCACTGAAACTTTGTGTAAAGGCGCACAACTTTGTCGTACGAGCCCTGTTTTAGACCTTGTACATGCTGGAGAAAGTAGTGTACGCACTACAAAAACCTGTAGAAGTGCTGAAAAACCTACAAAATAGAGAACAAAAGAAGGATTTGCAAGAAAAGTTCAATTTCTCCAAGTTTAAAAATTAGTGAGGCCTATTGCCCCATGGTGGGTGCCATTTTGTGTACTAGGATTAGTACCTTCATAGGGTTAGCTTTGTCAAATAAATCAAAATAAGAATTAAATTACTACAAAAGCAATCCATTTAAGTTATTTAAAAGACAAATGAGCACTCTATGGCTCTCTAATCAGGGATGCTAATGAAGAGCTCTCAACAAGATTCTATTAGTGACAGTCCTAATATGAGAAAGTATGATAAAACAAGCTAAAACAAGTTAATTCCAAATGAAATAGACTAATTAGCTCCTAGATTTTCCTTTCTAGCTTAAAATTGCAAGAGGTTTGATGCTTTTGAAATACTTGTGGATGATTTGTTCTTCAATTATGCCTTTCTTTTATAAATTTTGGCAAGGGTAGGGGGTGGAGTTGATTTGATCATGGTTTGATTAGGGTTAAGTCCATGGTTCCACCTTTGGAGATCATTTAAATATTTTGTCCTCAAATCTTGTGAAAAGAGGACAAAATGGGTGGACAAGATTCTTTCTCCTTATGTGTGATGGAGATTCTATGTGAGCTTGGTTCTCAAATCCTATTGGTTGATGCAATTTTCCTCCTATTTGGTGGTTGAGGGAAAATAGGATTTATTAATTTTATTTAATTAATATGTCTAGCCATGTGTACCCCTTGAATGGATTGATTTGATTTAATTGAACTATGCAATTAATTAAATTAATTACACAATTAATTAATTTCATTTGATTTATTCGATTTTAAATGATTTTATGGCTTTTGATTTTTAATTAAATTTGAATGATGGCTTGATTGCAATTTAGCTTTTGATTTTAGCTTGATTTAATTTTATTGCATTGATTTTGCCTCGATTGCTTACTTAATTGATCTTGTCCATTTTCAAGTGATTACACTTACCAAAATAAAAAATTATATCCATCTATTTTAGAAAATTTTACATTTTAGAAACTTCACTTTTAATCTTGGTTTTTTAATGTGATTTTTATTTGTGCTAGAATCTCTCTAATATTACTAGGAAATGTTTTATAGAGTTTAGCTGCACCCATAATTTATCCTTATTGACATATATATATTTCTTTCGTAACTTAATCTAGCCATGACCACAATTTAATGATTCTAGTTTTTCCCAACAAGTGAGTTTTTGTTACACTTGAAATTTTCATAGTATGTGAATACATATTTTCAAATGAATAGCATCCTCATCACCAAGTCAAGGTGGGTAATGATATAAGGGTGGTCCCACAATAGTGTGTCCCACTTTTTTAGACATGCTGATTTTTGCTGAAATAACACATTTTTAATAAAATGTGATGATTTAAGCCTTGAGAGGTTCCATTTGAAGGAATTAATTACAAATGGTTAGCTCAAAGCCTCTTAGATTAAAAAAACATTGATATAACATCTATACTCCTCATTCATACCTACAATGGAGTCTCCTTCGCACCTATTAAAATGTTGACAAAAAATCACTTTGACTTTATGTTTTGGTAGATCAAATGAATCCATCTGAAAAACCTATTTATGTAGTATGATGCTATTCGGAACAAGCTTTCTAATGAATATAATTTTAATACATATTGAGTTCATTATCAATTTTAAATATTACTTTAACTAAACATAGGTTGTTTGATCATTCAACAACCTATCTCTTCAAGACTTTGGGAAAAATAGTAAATTACAAAAACAAAATTATGAAAATTATGTAAGAAAAGAGTATTTTTGTTACCTTTCTATACAAAAAAAAATGAATTTTGATATACAAAAATCAAGTTAGAGCAATCCAAGTGACCTTATCTCTAAATTATAGTTACTGTCACTTTAGAACTCAATAAACTATGAAATATTGACCCAAAATGAATGAAACCAATTGCATCCTTTAGATATTGAAGTTACAAATATAATCTCAAAATAATTACATTGTTATCATATTTTGATAAAAAAATTTATGCTGATCCAAGTGACAGTAACTCCTTAAAAATATAGTTTTTTCACACAAACCACTTTTCAAAGGAGAAGGAAAAATAAATTTTAATGAATTTTAAAAAAAAATTTAATATATATTTACAAACTAGAAAGAAAATTTTAAAAGACTCTAGTTTACATCATCTTCAAATTCCTAATAGTTTTGTGGCAACAGTTGTTCGAAAGTGAAGTTTTTTCTCAGAATGTTGATCTCTGTGTCAAAGTTGTCCAAAAAGTGGGACACACTATTGTGAGACCACCCATCAATGAATTATTTCCATAGTAAAATATCTTGCCAATAATAGTTTAAATATTATTCTCAAAATGAAGACTAAGAAAAAAGGTGAAGGTTGAAAGTCTATTATGAGTATGTAAGATACAACTTGATAATTGTAGAGCTACTTTTATTTTTATCTTATATCTTATTCAATTTTTTATATACACATTTTGATCTTGTAATAAGTATGTCATGTCAAATTCGTTTACACTCAAAATTTGATTGAACATGATAACCTAAGAAAAAAAATATCAAAATATTATCAACTATGTAATAAAACCTTGGATATAGATGAATGGAAACAACACTTAACAAGTGGTAAAATTAACTATATAAATAACAATACAAGAATCTTTAGAAATTTAGAATTACGTTGGTTTAAATTGAATTAAGTGAATATGATTTTCTATGCTCTTATTAAGCAAATCGATTTTCCAATATTCAGTTCTTTCTAATCTAGTCTATTAAATCACTATTATATAACTCTAAGGAAGTCCTTGGAAATAAATTTGAAACTTGTACTTTACTTTTGCTTCTTGAATTCTGCTGACTTTATTTATTAATAAAAACAATTTGAAATAAACTTTTGACATTACTGTAAACAATGTTCTATATCATGAGGCAACATTATTTATCCAACACTAACCTCATAAACTTATATGGGTTATGTTGGAGCTTTTCCTTGCAAGACCAAACTTGAATCAATAAATGGGCTAAGTTCTCAGGGTAGGCACTCAAGTCTGACAAGGAAATAGTCCAATTGATGAGGATTGAAAGGAATCCTCCTTCTTCTTTGAGCTCCACATCACTCAAGCGGGTATTGCCTTATCTGCACACTCATGACTCCCTTTTGATGAATAAAAGACCTGCAGATAGATTAGTGTGAAATAGTCTTCAAACCCTTTTAGGTATCCTGTACCTCAATGAAACCAAGATCTAATGCAATAGCCCTACTTGCATAGAGTGAGTATGAAAACCAGAGACCTATCCTAACAACATGAAAGGGAAAGGGTGGAACTGAATGTAAATGATTTAATGATGGGTTTGAAGGGTTTCCTGAGATACCCTAAGTCTCTCATAGACCAGTGCCTTATCCAAAGGGCCATAGAGTCAAATACCCTAGTGCAATAGACAACTATGAAACAAGAAAGAAATGAATTCAATGTGTTAATGCCTAACATAAATCACACACCATGACCAAACCTCACTTCAACAACCCACCTATGTATCCAAGTATGTTATTACCCATCCAAAGGATTTTAACCCTCACCTTAGAAGAGACCTATGAATAGATAATACATTAACCAGCATCCACTGGAAGACAAGCATGACATATCTTTGATACCTCAGCTCATACATACTTGAAAACTAATCCTAAACTAGTTATCTCTGCGAAGACAACTCCACTTGCAAAAACATAGGAAATGCAAACAAAAAATCAAACACCCTTGATGTATGATTAATGAATTCAGGATTCAAATGGAGATAGCTTTGTAACAGTAAAAATAAATTGAGTCCTCATACATAAAACAAATCAATTACAATATATATCATATTCTCTAAACCAACAAAGGAAGAAAGAACACCCTATATGTAGAGAGAAGGAGAAAATCTACAGGAAAAGGACCCTTCATGGAACCAACTCTCCCCAACAATTGCAGAAGAAGGAACCCCTAAAACAACTAACACAACTCCATTTATACCCCCTAGTCATCTTGGAATCCTAAAAGGACGCATCAAGCTTTAGATGACTAGGGTTAGGGTTCCAACAACTACACCAAGCCTAATTACAACAAAAATAAAAAATCTTAGAGGGAAAACCAGGTACAGGTCTGTCAAATCCAAGGATGATCTTCATGAATGAGAAAAATCTCTGAGAAGTACAAGAAAATCATAAATTTCACCATATAAGCCAATTTGATTAGACCTACAAAATGCCTTGAGCCACCAAAATTATCCATCCCCACATGGTACAAACCCCCCCTGCAATCGATCATGGAACCCTGGACCACACTGCAACCACTGGCACCACCAAACAAATCAAATCCGGCCTCAAGAGCAATTAAAACCAGTCCTTTCTGTCACTGGAAACGTCTCAGGAAATTCAAATTTGAATTTCAACGGTCACTTCATGGCACCTGCAGTATATCCATGATCAACATTTGAATTTGAGCTATATTTAAGTCGCGACTGTCAGATCTCTCCTTTTCGTGGGTCTTTATGATTTATCACTTAATAGGACCCTAGCCAAACTTAGCGAATTGGTGACTGAAGGATACCTCCAAGTCGCAGAATACTTTACGTCTCCGCTAGATAGTTTAGCGATTACATGAACGCTTGTTCGCTAAACTGCTAAAACATTTAGAGAACTACCGTCTTTCTTCGCAAATGAGCGAAGCCTTCGAAAATTTGTCAGACCACCAAAACTTTATCCCAACTGCCAAAAGATTGAGAAACTTTACTGGGCCCGCATAAAGAAAATCGACGGTTGTCTCATCTTCGCATAGATCGGGCCAAGATTCCTCCAAATCATGAGACAACCGTCAAATGAAGAATTTTACCCTGCCCTGACAACCCTCTGACACCGAAAGAGATCAATGGTTGTCTTAAGTTCGCATGTGTCAGAAAAAACCCATCAAATTACATGCCGACTGTTGATGCTCTACAAGTGTCAGAACCCACTGAACCTCGAAAAACTTGGCCCCACTGACAAAATCCAATTCATCACCATGCGGACGAATGAAAAGTAGACAACTCAGCACATCGTTGCACATAAAAGCCATTTGGCAATCAGATCCACCTTAATATTGCCACCTGAGAATAAAGTAACATCGACGACTGGCGTAAGATCTTATAGCTCTGACACATCTCATGAGAACTTACGCCAATCGTTGATCAAATATGGATGTTCGAACCCTCTAAGTCTTCAAAAAATTAGGTCCCACTGACAACTGCCAACATATTAATACATGGACCAATCATATACCGCCATTTGTGCCTAAGTGTCAATGGACCCACCTGTTTGAGAAGGTTTGCCATAAAGGAGAATCAACGGTTGTCGCAAAAGCGCAAGCCTCTGACAAAAACCTTGCGCTTTCGCGACAACTATTGGATCAAGATGGTGTCAGAAGGCGGGGCCCAAGAAATATTAAGGTCGAAACATAGGAAATATTTAAGGCACATGACTTAGGAAAAAACATTTAGTCAGGCACGTAGACTTAGGAAATATTAAAGGCCATCGGAGGTAAAAACTTGGGAAAGATTTAAACGGGGACTGACCAATAATATAAAGCATGTGCGTTTTAGGAGTTTTAAGTGACCCAAAAAGGTAACTTAAAAATAGAACAAGGCTTGGGTATTTTAGGGTTTTTTCCACACAATGGCTAGTTTTTGAATTTTGCAAGGGTTTCAAAGCCAGACACAAAAATGACTGTAGGGACCAGAAGAAAAAAAGCTAGAACCATGAAAATTTTTGCAGGGGTAGACCATTTTCTAAGGAATTTAGCTGTGACATGAAAATGGGCTAACAATGGCTCTTTTTGGAGATGCATGCCTCTTGCAGGCATGGAAAGAAAACAGATCTCTGGGAGAAGCAGACCAATCCACAAAACCTTCCTCAAACAACTTTATTGAAAACAGGAAAACTACTCCTATTATGTACAAACCATGGTCCTGAACCACTGGAAACTTTCAAAATTTCTTACCTCTATCATATACCTAATTTTCATTCCTTTCCTTTTGAGGTAAGCTAGATATTTTATTCCCATTTGTTTCACCAAATATATCAACACTTTTAATCAATCCATCAAGCAAAACAAGAAATTCGTCTACATTCTCATAGTGTATGTAGAAACCTGAAGCATTTTCATCATCTTGCTCACTATGAAAGTAAGACTTAGCATGCTCATGAACACAGTCATTAAACAGAAACTGATCCTTATCTACTGATTCATGCATGCCATCAATCTGAAATACAAAAGTTAAATACTTTATTTGATAAAAGTCTTCATTCATACCTTGACTATGCATATCCTCAAGTGTAGCTAGTTGGAGTTCAAAAGAATAATCAGGTTTATACTTACACATGTCATCATCATCAAATTCTGCTACATTTGAGACCTCCATGTGTTCTTCAAACAATGGATTGGTAATTCCATGTAATACTCCTTGTTGCATATTATGACAAAAAATGGGCTGATCACCATCATAGTCCTCATCATATAAAGTATTGGAAAACACTTTAAACTCACTACCCATTTCATTTCCATGGAGATTCTTAGCACACAAAGAAAAATTAGAACTGTATGAATATTCATAGTCAACATCACCTACCAAGCATATAGTGTCCATAATTATATCTTCTTCATTATCTTGTTTAGGAAAACCATCATAGAAAAACCATGGTTCAGTCCTAAACTCTCTATTATATGTTGCAACCTCATTATCCAATGCAGGACCATTAGATAACCTTCTACTCAAATCTTCATGTTCATCCTCATTGATATCACATTGAATTACCATTTCTTTATCTTCATACTTTGAGGACAAATCATTCTCAACATCTTCATACTCAAGCCGATTTGTATAATGTACAAACTGAGATGCACTTTCATTGGTAAAGGAGTGTTCACTTCCATCATTACTTTCTTCCTCCCAAGTTGCATCTGACTCATATGAAGACACCTCAACATTACTGCCTTCATCACTCTCACTTGAGTAACCACTTTCAACACTATGTTCCCCTAACTGTGACTGATATATCTGTGAATCACATTCCTCATCTTGTACAACAACTTCAAAACCATCAGTAGAGACATGACTTTTAGCTTCCTCATTTGTATAACACTGAAATATAGAAGCAGCATCCTCATGCCTAGGAACACTAGCAAAATCATGCTTATAATCAAGATTACATGAATTGACTGCAGTGGCTAATTCATGACTCAAAACACCATCACACTGCTGCAGCACCCTGAACACATGCCTCATCAGTAGCAAAAGACTCAACAACATTTATACACATATCCTGATTTGACATTTCAACTTGATTACAAACTACAGCAGAAGTGTTGATACACTGACTTGGAATTGTGGTATCAACACCACATTCTTCTTTTCTTTCATTTTTATTATACCGGCATACATTCATGGCAAAATGACCTCTGGTCAATCCATATTTCAAATTGTTTTCAATGTCCATCGCAGTTATAAATGCCTGATATAATGACTTAGGTTCTTTATCCCTCAGTAAGTAGTTCATTTTCTTACCAAATGCATCAAAGTAGACATTCATACATACATGATCATTGGGTCTATAATTCTTAGGGATTTCATTCAATACTTTTGCAAATCTGATATTGAATTGAGGGACAAGTTCATCACTCTCAATATGAATCTTTAAAAACTTATAATAAGAATCAGATATGCTTACCCTTTCTCCAAATTGCTCCATGAAGGCCGAATGCATCTCACTCCAAGATGAAATTGAACATGTTGGTAGAAAAGAGAACCAGTCTCTAGCATCACCTTCTAAAGTTTGAACAAACAATTTCATCCATAAGTCTTCATGGAAAACATCAAAATCATTCATCACATCAGCAAAGCATTGAACATGCTTCCTTGCTGATTGATACTGGTCCCTATCATACTTTGGTAAATATCTCCTGATTCCATCAGGGATCTTATTGGGGAAACCAGGTATGCCATCATAACAAAATGGCACATATCCTTTGACAAAAGAAACCCTGTGAACATCCATCACTAGCTGCAGCTGGAAGCCTTCCAGTTGAAAATCTTCAAGACTAATGACAGGAAGTCTATTCTTGAAACTAACCTTCTTTTGTCACTAAACCCCTCCTACATACTCCACACTTATATGTCATTTCTTTAATGACAAAACCATTTGATAAGGACCATGCAAAAACACAAAATATTGAATGGGGAATACCTGGAAGCCTTTGCTAATTGTTGTTGCTCTCCTCACTTTTTACTAAAATCTAAAACAAGGTTACACACCTCAGGTTCGTTCTAGTATAGAGTTGCCACCCCCTTTATAGGATATAAACTTTTACTGATCTATCTTGAAACACCAATAGACTTTGAGCATTCCCACAACAAAGTCACATATAACTTAATCAACAAATCTAGGCAACACACTTGTAAACCTGAAAAACAATTCTCAAATTGTAAATCTTATGAGACTCTTCCCCAAACTGAATACAATAAGACTCTGGGATACACTTAATGCTAACTTTATTTCAATCCCCAGTAGAGTCGCTAGTTTGTTGGAGCTTTTCCTTGCAGGACCAAACTTGAATCAATAGATGGGCTAAGTTCTCAGGGTAGGCACTCAAGTCTGACAAGGAAACAGTCCAATTGATGAGGATTGAAAGGTATCCTCCTTCTTCTTTGAGCTCCACATCACTCAGGTGGGTATTTCCTTATCTGCACACTCACAACTCCCTTTTGATGAATAAAAGACCTACAGATAGATTAGTGTGCAATAGTCTTCAAACCCTTTTAGGTATCCTGTACCTCAATGAAACCAAGATCTAATGCAATAGCCCTACTTGCATAGAGTGAGTATGAAAACCAGAGACCTATCCTAACAACATTAAAGGGAAAGGGTAGAACTGAATGTAAATGATTTAATGATGGGTTTGAAGGGTTTCCCGAGATACCATAAGTCTCTAATAGACCAGTGCCTTACCCAAAGGGCCACAAAGTCAAATACCCTAGTGCAATAGACAGCTATGAAACAAGAAAAAAATGAATTCAATGTGTTAATGCCTAACATCAATCACAGACCATGACCAAACCTCACTTCAACAACCCACCTGTGTATCCAAGTATGTTATTACCCATCCAAAGGCTTTTAACTCTCCCCTTAGAAGAGACCTATGAACACAATACATTAACCAGCATCCAACGGAAGACAAGCATGACATATCTTTGATACCTCAGCTCATACATACTTGAAAACTAATCCTAAACTAGTTATCTCTGTGAAGACAAATCCACTTGCAAAAACATAGGAAATGCAAACAGAAAATCAAACACCCTTGATGTATGATTAATGAATTCAAGATTCAAATGGAGATAGCTTGGTAACAGTAAGAATAAATTGAGTCCTCATACATAAGACAAATCAATTACAATATATATCATATTCTCTAAACTAACAAAGGAAGAAAGAACACCCTATATGCAGAGGGAAGGAGAAAATCTACAAGAAAAGGACACTTCATGGAACCAGCTCTCCCCAAAAATTGTAGAAGGAACCCCTAAAACAACTAACACAACTCCATTTATACCCCCTAGTCATCTTGGAATCTTAAAAGGATGCATCAAGCTTCGGATGACTAGGGTTAGGGTTCCAACAACTACACCAACCCTAATTACAACAAAAATAAAAAATCTTAGAGGGAAAACCAGGTACAGGTCTGTCAAATCCAAGGATGATCTTCATGAATGAGAAAAATCTTTGAGAAGTACAAGAAAATCATAAATTTCACCATATGAACCAATTTGATCTGACCTATAAAACACCTTGAGCCACCAAAATTATCCATGCCCACATGGTACAAACACCCCCTACAATCGATCATGGCACCTTGGACCACACTGCAAGCATTGGTGCCACCAAACAAATCAAATCCAGCCTCAAGAGCAATTAAAACCAGTCCTTTCTATCGTTGGAAACATCTCAGGAAATTCAAATTTGAATTTCAACGGTCACTTCATGGCGCTTGTAGTATATCAGCGGACAACATTTGAATTTGAGCTATCTTTAAGTCGCGACCATCAAATCTCTCCTTTTCACAGGTCTTTATGATTTATCACTTAATAGGACTCTAGCCAAACTTAGCGAATTGGCGACTGAAGGATACCTCCAAGTCGTAGAATACTTTACGTCTCCACCAGATAGTTTAGTGATTACGTGAATGCTTGTTCGCTAAACTGCTAAAACATTTAGAGAATTATGTCTTTCTTCACGAACGAGCGAAGCCTTGGAAAATTTGTCAGACCGCCAAAACTTTATCCCAACCACCAAAAGACTGAAAAACTTTATTGGGCCCACATCAAGAAAATCGACGGTTGTCTCATCTTTGCATAGACCTCCAAGATTCCTCTAGATCATGAGACAACTGTCGGATGAAGAATTTTATCCTACCCTGACAACCCTCTAACACCGAAAGAGATCAATGGTTGTCTTAAGTTCGCATGTGTCAGAAAAAATCCATCAGATTACACACCAACCGTTGATGCTCTGCAAGTGTCAAAACCCACTGAACCTTGAAAAACTTGGCCCCAGTGACAAAATCCAATTCATCACTACGCGGATGAATGAAAAGTAGACAACTCAGCACACCATGGCACATAAAAACCATCTGGCAATCAAACCCACCTTAATACTACCGCCTGAGAATAAAGTAACATCGATGGCTGGTGTAAGATCTTATAGCTCTGACACATCTCATGAGAACTTACGGCAATCATTGATCAACTACAGATGTCAGAACCCTCCGAGTCTTCAGAAAATTAGGTCCCACTAACAACTACCAACGTATTAATACATGGACCAATCATATATCGCCATTTGTGCCTACATGTCAATGAACCCACCTATTTGAGAAGCTCTGCCATAAAGGAGAATCAATGGCCATCGCAAAAGTGCAAGCCTCTAACAAAACCCTTGCGCTTTGGTGACAACCGTTGGATCAAGATGGTGTCAGAAGGCCAGGCTCAGGAAATATTAAGGCCGAAACATAGGAAATATTTAAGGCACGTGACTTAGGAAAAAACATTTAGTCAAGCACGTAGACTTAGGAAATATTAAAGGCCGCCGGAGGTAAAAACTTAGGAAAAATTTAAATGGGGACCAATCAATAATATAAAGCATGTGCATTTTAGGAGTTTTAAGTGACCCAAAAAGGTAACTTAAAAATAGAACAGGGCTTGGGTATTTTATGGTTTTTTCCACACAATGACTAGTTTTTGAATTTTGCAAGGGTTTCAAAGCCAAAGACACAAAAATGACTGCAGGGACCAGAAGAAAAAAAGCTAGAACCATGAAAATTTTTGCAGGGGTAGACCATTTTCTAAGGAATTTAGCTGTAACATGAAAATGGGCTAACAGGTTACTAATAATGAAAACATGGATGATGGCGATTCAAATCTACAGAAGAGGAACATGGGTTGGAGAGTAGACTTCTACCACTTGGACTTTCAAATAAACCTTCAAGTTGTAGAAATTTGCAGGATTATGGGTGTGCTTTGGAAAAGGCGAGTTGCTTCTATCTAAACTAATCTCTCGATGTTTACAATTGTTAGAAAAAATTGCAGCTATGGAGAAAAGAATAAATAAAATCATCTACTTTCTAGTTAATACATTCTTAGAATTTTATGGTTGGTGATATATACTAATTAAGAATAAAAATTGTGTCTTTCAATCTATTAATCTAAGTGAAAATATCCAAATTTTAGTTGAAGATGCTTCTCTTATTTTCTAGTGTTTGTGTATATTTTGAAGTAATTTTATGTTCTTATCTATCAAATGAAGTTTCCAATGTCATTCTTTTATAAATTGAGGTAACCTTTTTCTCTTTTGATATAGTTTTTTGTAAACTTTTTTTTATGAAATTAAAGATAAATGTATTAAAAGAATTACTTCTTTCTCTATGGTTCAAATGCTAAAATGAAGCCATCTTTTGTTGTCATTTCCCATCTAGCTTGCAATTTGAATTTGGTCATTGTTGGAGCACTACCAAGGCCTTTGTCTCGTTCTCACATAGGGGTGTTGGTTATTAATGATGTTGCTATTTATGGTGAGGGTGTGCTGAGTGCCACTCAACTTGACTTGGGCACTATCGGTGTGGGGTTTCTACTGGAGAAGTGCGCACTATGAATTTTTTTGAGAGACCTACTATTGGGTTTGCTAATGTTACGATTGAGGTAGTCCCCTCAAATCTCTACTACTTGTGAATATAATTTTTCTCGTGTTTCCAAATGTTTTTCTGCTCTTCCTTCAAAGGCAAACCTTGACCTCTTGTTTGTGCCAAGACCTCTCCTATAGGGGTGTGTTGCCTTGTTGTGGTGGACAATGTTGATTTCTATCAACGTTGTGGGTTGGTTTGTAGATTTCTTAGTTTTCGGGATTCTCTTATAGATCTTCATTTCAGGGTGACAGATTCTTGGAAACCCATAGTTTCTGGTAATATTGAGTTTTTCCCTTGTGCTAAGGGGTTTCATTTTGCTAATTTTATTTTTTCTAATGATTGAGATTTGGTGATGAGAAAGTTTGGGCTTAAGAAACTCACACTCTTTGTTCCAAACCCTGTAGAACCTCCTTCAACCCTCTTATTGAATCACTCAGTGTGCGTCTAATGTGGGTTTATCTTCTCAATCTTCCCCTTCATTTTTGGGAACTTTTTTGTTTTTCAACCATTAGAAAATCTATACTACATTCACTATGGGTGTCTCTACCTTTGCACATATTTTGGTTGACATTAACATCTCCACACCTCTTCCTAGGGATATGGTTCTCATCATTGGGGATAGGCCATGGACTCAACTATTGGATTAAGAGCCCATGCCCCCCCCACCCCCCTTTTGATGTTGCCGGTGTTTCCCTATAGGTCAATTGGCAACTAATTGTTTTCTCTTACATCATAAGGGACTTGACACTTGGTAGAAGGACACTAATGGTGATTATTCTAATATATTGTCTCCTAATTATTCATTTAATTTCTCTTCATAGAGTGATGATGAAATCCTCAAGATGATTCTCATGCTACTAATCTAACCTCTCCAAGATCAGTGGATCCTATTGCACCTCTTTCTATTGATGCATCCCCCTCTAGCTCTATGGACCCTTCTCCAACTTCTTCTCCTACTCTACTAAAACCTTTGGCTAAAGATGTGATGATTTGCTAGTACCTTGTCCCATGTGCTAACAACTACATAATGAGGGTTCCACCACTTGCTCTCCCTTGTGGTGGGAAACATATAAATTATATTGCTTAGATAGATGTCCATGAGAATAGAAAAATTCATTCTTTCATTTTTCATTCTCCTCCCCGTGCTCTAGATGAGTTTTCTACCCACTCTTGATGTTGGTTACTAGATATTCTAGTAGTGTGTTGTTAATGGTCTAGTTTGACCTTGTTTAAAATGACCTTTTTAATCTATCTTTGGAAAGGACCACCACCCTTGTTTTATTGTTATTTAATATATAAAAAAGTAGATAAATAAGAAAAAATATTAAAATTGACATTACATAGAATAAAACATCTAGATAAACATAGAGACTCAAAGATTTATCTAGAGTGCTACTAATTAGTTGTCTATATAAAATATTAACATAATCACCACTACCTTGATAGTGATCATAACAGAAAGCCAAAAAAACCTTACCAAACATAATTTAGAAATAACTCAAGAGAACATCCCACCAGTTTAATCTTTAATATAAAATAAAATGTAGAATTCAAAAGATCTTATTCTTTTATTCATCATGCTATACATTTTTGCTAATAATCTTTATAAAAATAAACAAGAGAAAATGGGTTCAATATGGGAGAGAATAATCATATGTACATAATATGTGAATAGTAGGTGGAAGATTCACAATTAAACTTCAAATCTTTCATCAGTCCATCTATAGATCTGACTTCAAAAAAGAACTCGGTTCAATTTTTTCAATAGCTCTAATAAATTCTGTTGGAGTAAATAGTCTTATCGTTTACTCATTACTTAAGTTTACTTAGGTCAATACATTTATTAGGTAGATGGATATCATTGAGTCCTATTTGGACTCTAACTCATCTTAAGAGGATATTGTAGAGTTCTATCATAACGCTACTTCCTCCAGGTTGAGACACTTGTCTCAACCTTGTCCAATCTACCTATCTACTCTTGCCTATTTAAGAAGGGCCTTTGTACCTTTGTAAACATCTCATTACCTCATTTAAATATATCTTCTTGTGTTGATTCTCTCTATTTTGGAGGTTGTCTATAGACTAGCTCCTGGGTATAGATGACCTATCCTAACATGGTATTAGAGCAGAAGTCTCATAGCTCCTTCTATTATTTGAGTTTTGAGTGTGTTTATTATTTTTCTTGAGGTCCCTGGTTTCTCTTGTCTGAGTTTACCAGTGTTTATTGGCTAAGGCCATATTATTTCCTTGTATGTTGATCTATGTTTTGATCAGTTTCTAGATTGCATTTTTCTATTGCAATATACTTATTGATGGGTCAGATCTATATTTGCAACTAGACAGATCTTGTGGTTGTGAGTTTATTTGGGTGAGCGATCGCAAATCTGATCAGTGACATTATTGCTCCTTCCTACAGACTCTATTACCCTTATATCTGGCAATCTAGATTTTTTTCTTCCATGGGCTTTGTAGATTGTTAAGTAATCTTGAGATGTGGCGTTTGAGACTGGCTTTCTCTTAATTCTTGTCAACAGCCATAGGTCCAGCCAACTCATAGAGATCAGCATAAATGATAATGGGGAACTGAGCCTTAATAGGCTCGAGAAACTTTATGGCCATATACAAGTCATTGTTAGCCCCATGAACCATCTTAGGAGGATATCTGATCATTCCAAAAGGCCCTATGTCTTGGTTGTCACATCATAAGTCCCAACAATGTGCCATGCGAGACGAACCATAATAGGAGCACAGTTTTTCTCAGCAATGAGAGCCTATAGTTTCCTTCGCATTTAAGTTTGTTTGGATGATGTCTTCATCAAACTAGTGGTCTTCATCAACATGCACAATAATATCTACTGCAAGGAACTTGCGCTTAGTTTCATTTTCAATGCGGTTCACATTTCCAAGACCAAATCACTGCCGTTAGATTTGTTTTCCTCATTTTCATCAATAGTTTGCTTTGTGACATCAAAGATGAAAAATCTCATCTCCTTGCAGGTTAACAGACAGGAGGTGATTGAAATCTTCAAGAGTGGAGCCCAGCCTGTGCATCACCATCACTCCGCCTGGGTCTTTGTATGGAGTCTGATCTGATTACGGCAGACCAGTGATCTCAGACCTGTCAGCTTTTTGGCCAGTGGTTGATGAGTTGGTGACTTCATTCATGGTGAAGGGGCGTGCGCAGCAGGTGCATGGTGGCCCAATTTATTAATTGGTGATTCATTACTGTCAGCACGTGTATTTTTTGAAGAAATGTTTAATGCAGATGGTCGAAAGTCTTTTTGACTCGGCGCATTGATCTGTAGACTGTTCACGTGGGCCATGATTACAAACTTGGGGAAAGGTGGGCACTACATGTATTTATTGGTACCTTTATGAGTGTGCATCTTTATTGGTTATGAGTATTTTTTTGCAGCTCATTGTCGTCCCATTTATTGCTTTGGTTAGCAGTGGGATCTCTTTTATCCAGCGCACTACTGAATGTTTTGTGAGCTGGCACCGATATGATCGTAAATCTTTGCAGGGGGCTTTGCATCTTGGAGTGCATTAATACTATTTGATCTCAAAATCATGTATCAATAAATGGTGTTCAAGAGAATACAATCGCGCTATATGATTTATTATCTTAGACATAGCGTCTACAAAGAAGCTGGTGGCTCATCTCATTGACCTGGCATGCCCTTACCACATTGTCTGGTTCAAGGCGGGTGCATAGATCTTCACCTAGTCTGTGCCATACCAAGGAAGCTTGCAACTTGTGGTCAAACAGCTTCAGTTCATGTTTATCCATTGTAATTTGTGTGGTCTTATAGACCTCCTTTAGCTCACGTCTTGTTGATAGTAGTTTTGTGGGTGGCGCACATTACCCAAGGTAGATCTCATTTCTTTTTGGTTGAGTTGTCAGCATTTTTGTCAAGATTTGAAGGTGGGCCTATGGCCTAAATGCTAAGGCCTTGGGCTTAATTCCATCTTCACAATGGGTAAGGCATTTATTTTCTTTATCTACAATCCCTCTCTATGTTCATTTATGTGTGGATTTGCATCATGTCTGGAAATGTTTTGCCTATGCCTTCAATGATATGGGTGGTTGTGGGGGTATGCGTGCAGAGCCACCATCAAACCCAGAAACCTTCTCAGCTCTTCTTGGGCCCTCTCCATCTAGGAGGGGCACTCTTTTTTGACATGATGAGCTGATGGTTCCATGGAGGACCAAACCCATGCCCTCGGGTACTTCACCTTTCACCTTTCAGCCTTAATAGGTGAGCATCGTCACAAAGGTGATTTCATGCACTTCCTTAGTGTACTTTCTTGTCAATTTTTTTCTTGTTTTTTACTTTGGATCAGTTGAGCATCCTATGTAAGTACTATTGTGTAGACACATTAGATCCAGTGTCCATCCATGACTTTTGGGGATTTTGCACACATGATGTGCCATAAAACTATTTGTACTCGCACTAAATTATAAAGTGCCATGGCGGGTTGCGTAGAGCCATTTTTTTTTCCAATAATAGCTTTTTTCAAGTAAGAGTTCCTCCACGACAATAGAAAAATCACTGATAATCTTGCCTCATGCGAGTGTGTAGTTTAACCACACAAACCCTTTTTTCAGTTGCAGATACTTTCGATCCCTTCTGCATAGAATGGTGACATATCATTCTTGTGGATTTATCAAGCCTCGCCCAAGTCAGCATTATGGGGGGTATCTTACTATTCATGTTTGTGCTAATTATTCCTTGGTTTCGCTTGAAGTGCACTCAGACACTCTTGCATTCCTTTTTAGTGGAAGTTCTTTGGTTTCACTTGAATTGTGTTGAAACACTCTTGGATTCCTTTAAGACTATTGCACCTGCATTTTCAACAAATTGAGAAGTGATGATGGTATCACTCAAACAATATCATTGGTTGTGTAGTGAAGATCACTCATGCAGATTCATGTATCATCTATATATCTTCGATCGACAGATGCTATTTCTATTGTTGACATCTGATCAATGTTCGAGAAGTGTCAATTGGAGCACTCATACAGATTGTTGTCTTCCTGATCATCATCTTCTCCAGAGGAGATCATCAGATATAGCACCATATCACTCATCAATAGTTGTCTATAGATCCTTTATGATTTAGTGGTGTTCATGTTCATGATTTCAAGACATCTTTTTGAAGGCCTCTTACACCTTCATGTTCTCTCTTTTGGAGAGGAGTTTTCTTCCACTGGGTTTTCTCCTTTTCTCTAGTTACAAGAGATTTCTTTATAGTTGCACATGGGTACCTAACATGGCCTAGTTTCCAGGACCCATAAATCTTTTCTACTACATTGTTGTACTCCCTAAGTTACACTTAAGGGGGGTGTTGGAGTAAATAGTCTTACCCTTTACTCATTAATTAAGTTTACTTAGGTCAATACATTTATTAGGTAGATGGATATCATTGAGTCCTATTTGGACTCTAAGTCATCTTAAGAGGATATTGTAGAGTTCTATTATAACTCTACTTCCTTCAGGTTGAGACACTTGTCTCAACCTTGTCCAATCTACCTATCTACTCTTGCCTATTTAAGCAGGGCCTTTGTACCTTTGTAAACATCTCATTAGCTCATTTCAATATAGCTTCTTGTGTTGATTATCTCTATTCTGGAGGATGTCTGTAGACTAGCTCCTGGGTATAGGATGACCTATCCTAACAAATTCACATTAATTTTTGTCCCAAAATATAACTTGTTATCATCAAATAATCAAATCAAGACGGTTACTTTCAATTTTCATATATCATAGAATCTAATTTATCAATATCAAGTGTTTTATTTTTTATTTTTTAATAAAATTTATATATTAAGATATGTCATTTTCATGTGCCTATATTTATTACATACAAAATTAGAGATAAGACTATAAGACCAATTATTTTGTAGAAAATATTTTAATTAACATTGAAATTCAAGAGAACTGAGATAAACTTTTAAAATGATATAATGAAATCAATGCTCTAACATTCATATGAGAAAAGGAATATATAATATCTTTAACCTTAATAGCTTCTCTAATATTTTAAGTTGTTGAAGAATTTATAACAAATTAAAGGGGATGTTACAAAATTCTTTCTACGTTAATGAACAATTAAAAAATAACTTTAAGTTTTACAATAGGATCTTAGCTCATAGCTCTAGGGATATGCAATCTTATATTCTAAAAATTCTTGGTTATAAACCTCTTTTACATGTTGTTACTTCTTAATAAAATAAAAGGAAAGACCTTTCTAAATCATTTTGCATATGCTAACATATATACTAATCTTATTCCTTTCATACAAACATAATCTAATCATATACAAATACATGATATGGGATGAGCTTACGCCAAAAAAAGAAAGGTTTTATTTTTTTAAAATCCTTGTTCTTAATTTCCAATAGCTTTTTGTATAAAAACATTGGGAATGAAAAATATTGGGAATAAGTTTCAAAGAAGCAAAAATATAACTATTTCTAGTTTCATCTTACTATATCATTCTATTTTTCACCAATGTTACATCTTTAGCATTAGGAATTTATCCTAAAAAGCAATAATTTTTTTACCATGGTTGAAATACATAGTTTATTTAATCAATCTTATTGATCCATATTTCATCAGTAGTATTTTACATGAACCCATATCCCATGATCAACCATTTGAGATTTATTACAACTGGTGATGCTTATAGTGGGCCCTTTTTAAAGCTTTCCCAACTCAATATTGCTCTGTCTCAAACACACTTAATCATGGAGTTTCCTCATTTAGCTTGCTTCCCTATTTGCAAAACCTTTAACATCAGTTGTGTCTTATGAACCATTCATTAAAGATATCCTTTAGTTCATATATTTATAATGATGTATTTTTGTAGTATATAAGAATATGATGTTTTATAATTTAATTATAATTTTGAAATCAATTTCATTAATTCATATTTTATGAACAGTAGTTCAAAGAAATTAGTCTCCAATAAAAAAATTAATTTACTACACAATATTCAAAATAAACAATATAACTTGTCAATACAAAGCACAATAAAATCCATCCAATCACAACCATCACTTGATTCCTCCCCGAAAATAATGATTAAAACGTATTTGTCAAATACATACAAAGTTTCCATATGTCATGAACTTGCAAATTGATTTGTTGTGCTATCTGTCTCCACTATCAACTATTAGAGATTTTTAGATTAAGTTTTGGTCGAATCTTTAAAAGGCCAATTTTTGTACACGTTTAACAAGGTGTCCTATTTTAACGAGTTGCATGATGAGCCACACCTTCAAACCTTAGTTTTTGATAGATAAAAGCAGCAGAAGGGTGTTGGCCCGTAGAACAGAGGACTAGTAGCACATTAACAACATATTAATGTAACCAGTCAAGCAGCAGACAGGATAACAAATTCAGCAATTCTAGTCTACCTCTATAAAAAACAAGTCACCTTACTAAACATACAAAGTAACCCAGAGTATCTAGTATCAGCAGTATCACATAAAGTATCAAGTAAAGTATCAGTAAACAGCCACACAGGGCTAACCAGAAAGTAGTAAAAGCTAATAAAAACCCCATTCACAACACTGGGGGACCTAGGGTTAAACCCTTACAAAATTGACCAAAACATAGGAACCGAGCTAATTATTTCCGCCCAACTGCTTAGACAGCAGAGTAGTCATCCATTCTTCCTACAAGAATAGGAGGAGGTCCTTGTTGTCCTCGTTCACTTCCAGAGTGCCACCCGCCAGCTTATCCTGCAAATAACAAAGAGTCGTCACCGAAGCATGCATAATTTTCAGACCAAATTTATTGGTTAGCCTACATTGGTTCATCAGCTCCTACACCGTATTTTTTATCTCAACAATTTCCTTGTCCAACTTCTCAAACCTCCTCTTAAGAGTCCCTTTGAGCTTGCTTCTCTCCTCCAAGGCTTCAGAGTTGTGAACAGGGGAAGGGGGCTTCTCCAAAGGATTGTGAGCAGGGCTTAGGGACGGGGAAGAGATGAAGGGGGCTTCCATTGTAGGTTTGGGTTCAGGGATATGGATATGAGGGGGGCTCATGTGGTCTTCCAAAGAATCATTTATGGACTCGGTGGAATGGGAGTCCTTGTCAGACATGGAAAGCTCTTTAGTCGCCGTTTCCAGCAGTTTTGTTTTGCATTTCTCTTTGGCCAATCTATTAGACCTCCTTCTACCCGACCCACTCAAGTCCACCTCCAGGTTGACCTGGCTTTCCAATAGTTTTCTTTTTTTGGCCTTACAGTCGGTCTCTGGGGGGCTATCATCCTCCTTCCTATTTTTCATATCCTCAGACTCAGAAACATAAGACACATCCTGGGCATCCTTTTGGAGAAATGGATTTTTGATACATTTTTTCTGACTCTTACCCTCTTTGGTACCAGGAATAGCCTCCTGGGTAATACAGACGGACAGGGAGGAGGACTGGGTGGGGTTTTCAATTTTGGCCGGGGAATTGTCCTGTGTCATTTCCTGGATAATCAGTTGGGGCTAAGGTGCAGGACAAATGGCTTTATGGAATTGATACAGGCAGAGGAGGAGGCCTTGGTGAAGGATAGGCATTTTCTTATCAGGGTTCTCCTTGATGTCCAGGATGTTGCTTTCAATGGAGTGCAGCAGGAAGAAGGGGATGGATATTAAATCTTTGTTCCTCACGCGGTTTAGAAACGGTAAATGGTAATAGTAGAAAATAGTGAACTTACCTTCCAAAGTGAAGTATTTCATCACAATGAGGTAGATTTTCGGCCAGAAATTAGGTAGCTCATCCCTGTTGAAACCCCCCTACTTTTTCACTAGTATCTCGCCTTCCTTGAAGAACTGGTTAAGGCTAGTTGGGTCTGGGGTTCGACTGGTTTTCTTGTATTTTCTCCCCTTCATGGATAGCCCAGTCACCTTGGCTATCACCTCCTTATTCAACTGGAAGTGAATACCATCGACAGAGACATTTCTATTATTCCAAGATGACACGAAATTTTTGGATAAACATTTGTCATGCCCGCCCTTCATTCTCTCTATGAAGCCCCAAATGCCTCTCTCCTTGCAATAATGAGTCACCAGCGCATCTGAGGAGAAGATATCATCAATTTTATTGGGTTCAATGCGGAGGGTGTTGCCTCCCATTTCAATGTTCAGCCCCTCCTTCGCTAGAATAAGCTGATAATCACATAGCCGAGTCTCTCTGAAAAACTTTATAACCCCTTTGTAATTACAAAAAATCCCCGAATGTGACTTAAACTGCAAGTTTTGGAGAAATTTTTGGGAAATAGGCACCATACCGCCAGATCCAACAAATCTCCAGGTGCCATTAATAGTAATAATAGCAAGGATACACTTGGTGTCCTCTTTGGCCAAGTAAGCCCTTTGATTCAGACAGCATCTACTCCACATGCTTAAAGGGTAATTATGATTCTTTATGGGAAAATGGGTTCTTTTTTTCATGATCGCAAAAATCATTGGGCCACGCCAGCACGTGATCCAGTGAGGACTCGTAATGAATAAAATATAGGTAGTTAAGTGTCCATTTTACTTTCAAACCCTAGTTATAGGTAGTTAAGTGTCCATTTTACATTTCTAAAAAAAATGAAGGTCTTACGATATTCGATGGGACAGCTTCATGTCGACGAAGTTAGCCCTCATGACTATTAGTCCCTCTCCCCTATTCAATGCTTACAATTGTTAACAAACACTCCTGTCAAGGACAAATGGTAGGTACAGATACATATATTGGCATATTGTCAATATTTAGCATTGTTAAAGAAGTCACAAGTCTAGAAAAGCATCTACTCTGTGATTAATATTGAGAAGTCTTTTTATGGCCCGATTCGCAAACTTCATTTTAAACGATTTCTGGCCATGGATATTCCAACCTAACAGTGCAGGTGGAAGATTCATGAGATGATTAGGTGAATAAAGTTGGGCGTTTCCTTTGAAACTTCTCTTATATTTTTCAAACCACTTGACTTCGTTACTTTGTCCAACATAAGACTTTTAAAAAGGATGACAACACCATCCCGGTCGACACGCCTGCCATTTGGTATAACATGGAAATACAAAGTGTGGCAAAAATCAGGGAAGCTTCATAATGAATGGTATTTTTGAGTTTTCCATTTTTAAAAAAAACCTTTAACTGTATTAATTATTATGTATTGAAACATAAGGTGTAGATTCTTTACAATTGTTTACATTCTTGATTTGAATATTTAGTATATGGATAAAATGATTTTTTGATTGATTTTTTATTTTTAGTTGGATTGATAGAAAAGTTTGTGACATTTTTTATTTTAAAAAATTTTTATTGTTGAATTTCAATTTTATTGATGATCATTATCTCATTAAAATGATAATAGTATGGTGATGTTATGGAGTTTACCAAACATATAAGATACAAATTTATTAGACTGGCATCTTTTTTATTTTCAAGAATAACGATATTTTCATTAAATTTCTTTTATTCAATAAACATTATCACCACTATACTTTATCAAATTATAAAGTTTAATGATGAAATCTTTTACATTCTAGAAACTTCACTTGTATCTTACATTTAGAATGTGATTTTGACTTTGTGAGGTGCTTGTAAACTTTATATTTTGAAGTTAAAACCTTAAATAACTAATTTGAATCTTTAAAATCTTCAATTGAAACCTGTCATATTGAATTATAAAATAGTAAGCTACTATTTTGAATTTCTAAAATATTCAATTGAAATCTTAAACAACTATTTTGAAATTCTAAAACCTTCAACTCAAATCATAAAAAAATATTTTGAAATTCCAAGATCTTCATTCAAAAATCTAAAAAGTCCAATTTTAAAACATTAATATATTTAATTGAAATAAAAAAAACTATTTTGAAATCCTAAAATCTTCAATTGAAATATTAACAACTATTTTAAAATCCTATAATATTGATTCAGAAATCTGAAATTCTCAATTGTAAAATCTTATATAACTCAATTGAAACTCTAAAAAACTATATTGAAATCATAAAATTTTCCATGTGAAAGCCCATTCAATTGAAACCATTTACAATTATTTTGAAACCCTAAAATCTCCTATAAAACCCTCATTATCGTGGGAAAATAATTTACTTTCTATCCGACCATATATTTGACATATTATAGAGTAGGATACATTAAATCAGAATTTTACATCCAGGCTTTTAACTCCAAGATTGCAACCTAAAATAAATCCTAATGTATGTTGTCCCGGAGTGGATTAGATACCCCCAACACTTCTTAAATTAGGCCCATATATCTTTCATTAAACTTTCATTAAAGAGAGTAAGATAATAGATTATTGGGTTTCTCTTGATTTTTTAAGACATGGTGTATCTATATGGGCCATTATTATTTGAGTGGATTAATATATATCATAAATACAGTTACAGATTTTCAGCTTACCCTATTGTAGTTTTCAGAGACTGGATTATTAGTTTGGTGAGGTTAATTTACTTCTGGTAGCAGACAGATTACAGTTACAGTCCCAACGATTTCATGCCTGTTAAGGTAAATTTATATCAATTTACTGTATCTACAGCCGCACAGATTATACAAATACAGTGCAAAATAAAAACAGTGGTAGATAAAATACTACACCCTAAATCAATTGGGTATTGGGTGTTATGTCATTCCTTGCGTAGCTGGTACAGATCCGCATGACGGATACCACAGAAATCAACTTTGAACGTTACGTCATTGGGTCCAGTCTTCCGCAGAAAATTGCGTTACTCCACGCCCACATAGACCAATTGTTTATCGGAACCAAAATTAAAAAAATATAAAAAGTCAAGGCGATTTTCCAAACCTTAATCACTCAAAAAACAAATGCCACTATTAAACGAGAACTCGCTCAGGATCTGATTAAAATAGCATAACCAAGTATATTGTTAGATCCACTAGAAATAATTAAGCTAATCAAACTGGGACAAATGGAAGGTACACGCCAATGGAGAGTTTCATTAACTTTATACAATCTAACTCGGAAAGAAAGTAGAAAAGGCCGCAACAGGGACTACTGCCTGAGTTATATGAGGACGCACCGACAGCATCATTTGTCCCAATTTGAACCTTTACTTTTAAATCCCCTTTCCAATCTTAAAAATATATATAAAAAGCCCAATTTCAGAAAGTCGGCGCCTGATTTCTCCTGATGTAATTAATTAATAAAAAATATCTCAAAACAATGCTCTATAACATCATTATCGAAAATTAGCCTCATAAAATTATGAGTTATTAACAATGAAAACATGGATAAAAACAATTCAAATGTTGTATACAGAATAATGGGATTCTCTGTGGTGGAAAAAGAAAGAAACAATAAAATTTACCATCCACTATACTCTTAAAATGAAATATATCTTCATAGCACACTCTTATCTAATAAATGACGTATCAATCTTGAAAATTTACTATTCACTATACTCCCAAAATGAAATATATCTTCACAGTACAATCTTACCTAGAATGAATCCATTATACACCAAAATGAAATATATCTTCACAGTACAATCTTACCTAATGAATGAGGTACCAATCTTCAAAATTTACCATCTAGTATACATCTAAAATGAAATTTATCTTCACAACACTCTTGCCATATAAATGAGGTATCAATATTGAAAATTTATCGTCCACTATACACCCAAAATGAGATGTATCAGCGCAACACACACTTACCTATTGAATAAGGTACCAATCTTGAAATTTACCATCAAGTTACAACCAAAATAAAATATATTTTCACTAGTAATTTAGATGTAGGCTAGTCACTATGTATAATTCATGATTTAATTATTCATTTCAAGAAACATCTATAAAAAACCATAAGAGTTTTAAGTACTTTCTAGATATAATTTTTGTACACTTACATCTTATATCTATGCAATGAATATTCATATCAAATTGATAAAGGATTTATGCTCTAGCAATAACATGTAGGTAAAATTATACATTAGTATCATTAGGTACAATTAATCCTCCTAAGCATACCTCTAGAAACATCCTCTTACACCTAATTAATATTGAAATTACAAAGAGATTATCTAATCTTAGAAATCAGTCTTAAATCACTACTCTTAGATATTATCTACACCTAATTAATATTGATATGATTAATCCTCTTTAACATAATATTTCCAATCCTAAAATTGACTCAATCTTTTTGGATCATGAAAAATGATCTTAGGACGCAATAAAATCGATTTGTTGTTGAGAATACAAATCTTTTTTTTTCCTCCTACAACAAATTATAGTATTTTAGTGAAGATAATAATGCTTAAATTGATGATTTGCAAACATGTGCCTAATTAGAATAACACAAAAGATATAAATCATTATCACCAATCCACTAAAAGGGTAGAATTCAAGAGATTTGAGAACCTTCATCATTGTCACCACTTGGAGTGGCTGAGAAAGTCGAGTGACCAGCTTGGTCATTTTCCCCTTTTGCATTCACATCCTCTAACCAAACAACTCCTCCTGGTTGAAGAGACACAGACAGCTTTGCTAGTGCCCTTTGAACAAGTAACCTATTCATTGCTTAGAAAATTGCAAAAAACATTTACTCCATCTTGTGGTGGAATGATATATACATATGCACACATTCCTCTTTCAAACATTCTAAAGTTTTCTACCACTAAACTAACCTTGATAGTATCACAAATCTTGGTGTATATATATATAGATTTCTTCTTCAAAATCTCATAAGAAAAAAGCTTCCCAGCAAAGCTTTACCATAAAAGATGTCATTCCTTTGAGCCACTTATACCAATGAAAAACCCTCCAAGTATTCATTTTTTACATATTGAGAATTTTTAAAAGTGTCATTTATTTCGTGATGCATAACATTTTTTGTAGAAAGGATAAAATTCTATTTTTCAAATTATAGGTTTGTCACAACAATATACAGTGCATGGTCTTTGTTCATTATTTGGTTGCATATATTTTTTAAAATAACTTTTGAAGTTAAGGCAACTATAATTTAGAGGTGTATGTTGTCTTGAATAACTTTTATTTGTATGCATTTGAATTAACTTCTTTTTTCTTGTTATGAGGACATCAATACCTAGGCAATGCATTTTTTTTATTTTCTATTTTTGAACGTGTGAAACAAAAAGCTTAATGTTTGGTGAAATACCTATATTCATAATAAATTAAATAATAAATATATAATCAAATTATATGTATTGAAAACTATACTATTTTGAGCTTATAATAAAGGCTACATAAACTTAACTTTCTAAATGAATTTATGTGATCCCCCATCAAAATGTCTTCGAAGTTCACTCATTCTAGTATTAATCTTTCTCAAGCACTCTTTTCTATTGATAATTACCTAAGATTAATCCTACTTACATTATTGTTAAATTTTAAAAATCTTAAACAAGTGTTGTGTTTTATTAGCCACTCATAACACTGTCACTTTAGCTCATCCATTAAAAACTGGGAGGTATTTAAAATGTCAAACAAGTACTGATTCCAACAAATCCAACCAGCATGAACATGAATGGTTCACTTAAAATTTATTGTATTTGAGTGATGCTCACAAAGGTGAAGAATCAATATTTCTTTCAAGGTCACTCATCTTTGTACTACTCCTCAAGCACCCCTAGCCACATATCATTCACTAAGATTAATTATGCATAGATTGCTAATCAATTTGTAAAACCTTCAACAAGTGTTGTATCTTATAAGAAATTCATTATAAAGCCCTTTAGCTCAACATTCAAAACTAGGAGGTATTCTTTGTGGCATGTCAAGATTTTATAGATGAATTATGATTGAATTAAATATTTTATTAGTGAAACTCATTGGTCCATCCATCATGAATTGTGGTTCACATGAGCCTATCTCTAACCATCTACTTAACAATAATCTAGGTAATGCTTATACTTGATTCCAGTTGTATGTAGTGAAGCATTGAGTATTTTTGGAAGGTTACCCAACTCAATACTACTCTCTCTCAAGTACACTTAACCATTGAGTTTCTTAAAAGATCAAACACGTTTATCTTGCTGCCTCATTACTAAAATATTCAGCATGTGGTTTGCCTCATTAACTATTAATTAAAGAGAACCTTTTGTTTATCTATTGACATTAAGATATTTTTCGTAATATAACAAATTATGATATTTTTTAGGATTTAATTGTAATTTTAAATCAAATTTATTGACCAATATTTCATAAATAGTTTAAACATATTGATCTATCATTCATGAACATAAATAATTCACACAATACTCATAACATCTAAACATTGTTCACATTGTTCACATGGATGAAATAACAAGACCCCTCAATACAAACCTCAACAAAAACCCATCCGATCATTGTCTTGATTTTAAATTCCTCCCCACAAATAGAGTTTATGTCATTTAATGCATGGTGGAATTGTTATTTGAAGTTACCATATTCGGGTTCTCTTGTATTTGTCAAACCACGTCATTTGACTTGTCGTGCAAGTCTTGGGCTTCCATATTTTGTTCTCTTGTATTTGTCAAACCACGTCATTTGACTTGTCGTGCAAGTCTTCGCTTCCATATTTTGTCCAGCATAAGATCTTTATGAAAAATGACAAACTTAATGTCAAGATTAACATTAACCCGGTTTGCATGCCTCCATTTAAGTATAATTGCAATATTGTCTTATTGAAATAAGAATAATACTACAGCGAAGGCGTGCGCATTGACCTGAAATGTATAGATTCATTTGAATTATTTGTAGGTGGTCTTGTTTCTGTCAGCAAAATGGCCAATTTAATTTTTCATTTTGTAATTTTAAATTACTATTATTGAATTTTATTAAAACTTAAATATATAAATGAATACTATTATTGTTTATTTTTAAATATATTGTATAATTTAATGTATATATTTTTATTTACAAAAGTATTTATACATGGTTATTTTTTTCAATGTTTTTTTAAGCTATTAATTATTATTAAAAATCCTAAAGAGAAAATAAGAAGTAATGTAGAGCTCAAAATATAGGTAATTATTGTTGAATCTTAAATAACAACTTTCATAAATCATTATAAGAAATTTTTTTCTTCAAGTTTCCAACATTATTACACAAGAATGAATATTGTCTACTCTCGATAAATTACTTCCTTGAAAATGCCTACTAATTTATGATATTGGATTCCCTCTATGGTTATTAGTGATTTCTTTGTGGGCTCGATTGAACATGCATGTTTTATTATGTTTCAAGTGATATTAGCACATGATTAAAACTTTTAGTTAATTTTTAATTTTTTTATTTCATTTCAATTGAACTAAAATTTTGAACATTCTTGACTTTTAAATCATTTTTTTGCTAAAATATCAATTGCATTAATTATCTCATTAAAATGATAATAATATGTTGAGGTTAGGGCAATCACCGAACATGTAAGCAGCAAATTTTCATTCTCATTAGGATTTGATCTTGTTATTGTCAAGATGAAAATATTTTGATTAAATATTTCTTTTACAGTCCATCAAAACTTATCAAAATAAAAAATTATATCTATCTATTTTAGAAAATTTAACATTTTAGAAACCTCACTTTTAATATTTATTTTTGAATGTGATTTTTATTTGTGCCAGACTCCGTCTAATATTACTGGGAAATATGTTATAGAGTTTAGCTGGACCCATAATTTTGCCTTATTGACTTATATATTTCTTTTATAACTTAATCTAGCCATGACCACAATTTAGCGATTCTAGTTTTTCCCAACAAGTGAGTTTTTGATGCACTTGAAATTTTCATAGTATGTGAATGCATATTGTCAAAAGAATAGCATCCTCATCACCAAGTCAAGGTGGGTAATGATATAAATGAATCATTTCCATAGTAAAATATCTTGCCAATAATAATTTAAATATTATTTTCAAAATGAAAACTAAGAAAAAAGACGGAGGTTGAAAGTCTATTACAAATATGTAAGATACAACTTGATAATTGCAGAACTACTTTTGTTTTATCTTGTATATCTTATTGAAATTTTTATATACAGGTTTTGATCTTGTAATAAGTATGTCATGTCAAATTTGTTTACACTCAAAATTTGATTGAAAATTATAACCTAAGAAAAAAAAATCAAAATATTGTTGATATAGATGAATGGAAACAACACTTAACAAGTGGTAAAATTAACTATATAAATAACGATACATGAATCTTTAGAAATTTGGAGTTACCTTGGTTTAAATTAAATCAAGTGAAGATGCTTTTCTATGTTCTTATTAAGAGAATTGATTGTCCAATATTCACTTCTTTTTGATCTAGTCTATTAAATCACTATTATATAACTCTAAGGAAGTCCTTGGAAAGAAATTTGAAACCTGTACTTTAATTTTGCTTACTGAATTATGCTAACTTTATTTATTAATAAAAACAATCTGAAATCAACTTTTGACACTATTGTAAACAATGTTCTATATCACGAGGCAACATTATTTATCCAACACTAACCTCATAAACTTATATAGGTTACTAACAATGAAAACATGGTTAATTTCGATTCAAATGTTGAATCCGGCATAATAGCTGGATTCTTTGTGGAAAAAAAGAGGCATTGAAGTGGACTACCACTTCGACTTTCAAATAAACCTCCAAGTTCTGGAAATTTGGAGGATTATGCATGTGCATCAAGAAAGGCAAGTTGTTGCTGTCTAAACTAATCTCTCGATGTTTACAATTGTTAGAAAGAATTGCAGCTATGGAGAAAATAATAAATAAAATTGTCTACTTTCTAGTCAATACATTCTTAGAATTTTATGGTTGGTGATATATGGTATATACTAATTAAGAATAAAAAAATGTGTCTTTCAATCTATTAATCTAAGTGAAAATATCCAAATTTTAGTTCAAGATGCTTCTTGTTGATGTGTGTTTTATGACTCACCAAACAGTAGAACAAAATACCAAATATCCTATCCTCTCTTGAACAAAGTATTGCGTATGCTAAGATTGCAAAAAGATCATATGATAACTCCAAGGTTCCTCGACTCGTGAATATGCTCAGTGTTGATGTGATTTTCTAATGATCACAAGGGGCCTTACGTTTTCAATCCTTTATGTCATGATGGATATGGGTGCTATCAAAAGATTTTAAATTAAGTACTATATTTTGTGCTTTTCACTGGATATGTAGAAATTAAAAGGGTTTAGGGTTCAAAGATTCTAGTCTATTCCTAAGGGTAATGATAGCCAAGGAAAGTACGCTGATGGATGAGTTCCTTAATTACTGAGTCACGCTTCACCAAGTCAAGCTACAACTACACGTGGACTGGTGTGATCTTCAAAAGTTTGTACAAATGATTGAATTTAAGCACATTTTAGGGGTTCAAGCTAACTTTACATGATGATATAGAATCACTAAAACATCAAAAGCATGAACCAAAGAAACTCATCAAAACATCATCATATTGTCCAAAACATTCATTACACTTTGTCTACTGAACTTAATCTAATTGAGAGAATAATGAGACCAAGCAAGCATTAAGACACATCAAATGATCACCACACTTCAATGAAAATTCTATTGTCTCAATAGCTCATAAGCAACAATCTCAAAATTCACCCCTTACAAATGAGAAGAAGAGGCCTTTATATAGGTCTTCAAAAACAATGAAAGGCTTGGATCAAAACAATAACTGATGGCCTAGATTTTGCCACCTCAGCCCTAATTAGGGTTAGGGCACAGAAAAGGAATCTACATCAATGCAAAAAGAATCCACTACCATAGTGGGTAATAAATGCCCACCATGCATGCTCTTTTAGGAAGAGAATGGGGTGAAATGAATGCCCAATATGCATACCCACTATGCATTAAATGCACAATTTTCCTTGAATGGATTATTCTTGATACCCTTCCTTAAATGCGTTGACTTTGACTTGAAGAATCTTTGACTAATTGATGAAGATGATTGAGTGCCATGTTAGCTTGCTCAGATTTGGGAAATATTGTTTAATTGCATCATTTTATAACTAAGTTGCACTTTTATTACTTCTTCTGAAGATATCTTCCTTTGATCACTTCCTTCCATGTACTTGCTTGAGACTTCACCTCTAGAAATGGATCGAACTCCTTTGTTGATGATTCTGCCAATTTGGATTTTCTTCACATGGAAACTCCCTAGTCATGTTCTTGGACTTTGAGAAGGAATTTCAAGATGTGACATTCTTCCCTTTGTATATTTGCACTTGAATTGTGATCTTTGAACCTTGGACGCCTTGAGCTTGATCTCTTGGATCGTGGTGTCTTCAACACTACAACTAGAGACCCAGAAATTGAATGTCATCCTTGATCATGCGGGACTGGAATCCTTCCTCCTGCAAAATGAAATAATCAACAAATGAATCACATAAAAAATTCTTTCATATTTTCTCTTTGAAACTTTCCCCCTCTTTCAACTTTACAAATTTCACTTTCCATGAATTTCTCGAACTCCTCAACATTTTCCAAAATTTTCAATTTCCAAGGGTTTAAAAATTTTCAAGATTTTAAATTTTTTAAAATCTTCCAAGATTTTCCATGCTCCAGGATTTCGCCCTGAAGATCGATATGTGACTTGATGTGTTTTGACTTCCGAGTGCATTTGGGCATGAGTTTACGGATTTCTTCTTTCACACATTTCGTGACTTCCTTCATTTTGTATTATGGGTGCATCTTATCACATGCCAAGGACTTTGTCTTTTGTCACATTCTGTGACTATCTTTGTTCGTGTTCGAGAAAATATCGGAGCAAGATTTTTTTTGGTGAGTTGAGGATTTTGTCCTTAGAACTCATTCCGCCATCGAGTAGGTTTTTGAGCTTAAATTAAGGAGAAGTTAGGATTTTGGTCGGGTGATAGACTTTATCTTTTGCATGGATTCCATGAGTGCCCTATTTTGTTCATGTGAGGAAAGAGGAGCGGGATTCTGATTGACTAACGAATTGTTGTCTAAAGCACACATTTCATTATGTACTTGAAAATGTTCATCCCACTTCCTTAGAGCTAGATTTTGAAGGGACTGACGGATTTTGTCTTGAGTACACATTCTGTGACTTGCTGCAATTTGCGCTCCAACAAGTGTGGGAGCGGGATTTCTACCTTCTGGCGGATTACTTTATTTGGCAATCTTCTATTGACTGCGTTGATTCCCACTTCCACCATCCTTGGAGTGGGATTTGGAGGGAGTGGCGGACTTTTTGTTTAGAACTCATTCCGTGAGTGTCCTCCACATGCACCTCCCATTTCCTTAGAGCGGGATTTGGAGGGTGTTGCAGAATTTGTCCGAAGCATCAAATCTATGAGCTTGTGCCATTCGCGCTCACAAGGAAACCGGAGCAGGATTTCTCATGAGTGATGGATTTTATCTTCACAGAGGAGTCCATTGACTCTGTTGACTGTTCTCTAAGCATGTCAGGGTATGCAGGGATTTCTCTGTCCTTCAGTTATTCTGCTACTCCATTGTTCTTGGGAGGCAGCACTTGGAGCAAGATATGTTTCTGAAAACTGCTACTTGACAGAGCACAAGACAAAAGGGGCTAGGATGGAGAGGAGGGAGAGGGGTCCCATTAAAAATGGGCGGGTTGTGAAAGATGTCACAACACTTCTCTTTTTTTCTAGTGTTTGTGTATATTTTGAAGTAATTTTATGTTCTTATTTGTCAAATGAATTTTCCAATGTTTCTTTCATATTGACGTAACCTTTTTCTTTTATGATATAGTTTGTTTTATAATATTTTTTTATGAAATTAAAAATAAATGTATTAAAATAATTAGTTCTTTCTCAATGGTTCAAACATTAAAAATGAAGCCATCTATTGTTGTCATTTCCCATCCAACCTGCGATTTGAATTTGGTCATTACTGGAGCGCTACCTAGGCCTTTGTCTTGTTCTCACGTAGGGATGTTGGTTATTGATGGTGCTGCTATTTGTTGTGAGGGTGTGTTGGGTGCCAATGAAATTGACCCGGGCACTACTGGTGTGGGGGTTTCTATTGGATCAATGCTCACTATGAATTCTTTTGAGAGACTTTCTACTGGGTTTGTTAATGCTGCGATTGAGGTAGTCCCCTCAAATCTCTACTACTTGTGAATAGAGTTTTTCTCGTGTTGCGAGATTTTTTCCTGCTCTTCCTTCAAAGATGAAACTTGACCTCCTGTTTGTGCTAAGACCTCTCCTATAGGAGTGTGTGGCCTTGTTGTGATGGACAATGTTGTGGGTTGGTTTGTAGATTTGTTAGTTTTTAGCCTTCTCTTCTAGATCTTCACTTCTAGGTGGCATATTCTTGGAAACCCATACTATCTAGTAATATTGAGTTTTTCCCTTGTGCTAAGGGGTTTCTTTTTTCTAATTTTATTTTTTCTAATGATTGAGATTTGGTGATGAGAAAGTTTTGGGCTTAGATGACTCCCACTCTTTTTGCCAAACCCTGTACAACCTCCTTCAACCCTCTTATTGAACCACTCAGTGTGTGGCTAATGTGGGTTTGTCTTCCCAATCTTCCCCTTCATTTTAGGGAAATTTTTTGTTTTGCATCCATTAGCAAATCTATACTACGATCACTATGGGTGTCTCTACCTTTGCACATATTTTGGTTGACATTAATATCTCCACACCTCTTCCTATGGATATGGTTCTCATGGTTGGGGATAGGCTATGGACTCAACTGTTGGATTAGAAGCCCCCCCTCCCCCACCCCCCCACACCCCCACAACCCCCCCCCCCCCCCCCCCCCCCCCCCCCCGCCCCCCCCTTTTGATGTTGTCAGTGTTTCCCTACAGGTTAGTTCCAGCAACTAATTGTTTTCTCTTACATCATAAGGGACCTGCCACTTGGTAGAAGGACACAAATGGTGATTATTTGAATATATTGTCTCCTAATTATTCCTTTAATTTCTCTTCATAGAGTGAAGATGAAACTCTAAAGATGATTCTCATGGTACTAATATAACCTCCTCAGGCTCAATGGATCCTACTACACCTCTTTCTATTGATGCATCCCCCTCTAGCTCTGTTGACCCTTCTCCAACTTCTTCTCCTACTCTACCAAAACCTTTGGCTAATGATGTGATGACTTTCTAGTACTTGGTCCCATGTGCTAACAACTCTGTAATGAGGGATCCACCACTTGATCTCCCTTGTGGTGGGAAACCTAGTGATTATATTGCTTAGATAATTATCCACAGGAATAGAAAAATTCATTCTTTCATTTTTCATTCTCCTCTGCATGCTCTAAATGAGTTGTCTACCCACTCTTGATGTTGGTTACTAGATATTTTACTAGTGTGTTGTTAATGGTCTAGTTTGACCTTGTTTTAAATGACCTTTTTAATCTATCTTTGGAAAAGACCACCACCCTTGTTTTAATGTTATTTAATATATAAAAAAGTATATAAATACAAAAAAATATTAAAATTGACATTACATAGAATAAAACATCTAGATAAACATAGAGACTCAAAGATTTATCTAGAGTGCTACTAATTAGTTTTCTATTTAAAAGATAAACATAATCACCACTACCTTCATAGTGATCATAACAGAAAGCCAAAAACAAAACTTACTAAACATTATTTAGAAAGAGCTCAAGAGAATACCCCACCAGTTTAATCTTTAATAGAAAATAAAATGTAGAATTCAAAAGATCTTATTCTTTTATTCATCATGCTATACATTTTAGCTAAAAATCTTCATAAAAAATAAACAAGAGAAAATGAGTTCGATGCAGGAGAGAATACTCATATGTACATAATATGTGAATAGTAGGTGGAAGATTCACAATTAAACTTCACATTTTTCATTAGTCTATCTATAGATCTTACTTCAAAAAAAAACTTCGTAAATTTTCTCAATAGCTCTAATAAATTCACATTAATTTTTGTTCCAAATAATAACTTGTTATCATCAAATAATCAAATCAAGAGTGTTACTTTCAGGTTTCATATACCATAGAATCTAATTTATCAATATCAAGTGTCTCATTTGTTTTTTTTTTCATAAAATTTATATATTAAGATATGTCATTTTCATGTGCCTATATTTATTACATACAAAATTAGAGATAAGACTATAAGACCAATTATTTTGTAAAAAATATTTATTTAGCCTTAAAATTCAAGAGAACCAAGATAAACTTTAAAATGGTATAATGAAATCAACACTCTAACATTCATATGAGAAAAGGAATATATAATATCTTTAACCTTAATAGCTTCTCCACTATTTTAAGTTGTTGAATTTATAACAAATTAAAGAGGATGTTAAAAAATTCTATCCATTAACAATTAAAAAATAACTTTAAGTGTTACAATAGGATCTTAGCTCATAGCTCTAGAGATATACATTCTTATATTCTAGAAACTCTTGGTTATAAACCTCTTTTTGCATGTTGTTACTTCTTAATAAAATAAAAGGGAAGACCTTTCTAAATCATTTGGCATATGCTAACATATATACCGATCTTCTTCCTTTCATGCAAACATAATCTAATCATATACAAATACATGATATGGGATGAGCTTAGGCCAAAAAAAAAAATGTTTTATTTTTTTAAAAATCCTTGTTCTTAATTTCTAATAGATTTTTGTATAAAAACATTGGGAATGAATTTCAAAGAAACAAAAATATTACTATTTCTAGTTTCACCTTACTATATCCTTCCATTTTTCACCAATGTTACATCTTTAGTGCATTAGGAATTTATTCTAAAAAGTAATATTTTTTTTAATATGGTTGAAATACATAGTTTATTTAATCAATCAGATTATTGATCCATATTTCATGAGTAGTAGTTTATATGAACCCATATCCCATGATCAACCATTTGACATTTATTACAACTGGTGATGCTTATAGGGGTATAATAGTGGGCCCTTTTTAAAGCTTTCCCAACTCAATATTGCTCTGTCTCAAACACACTTAACCATAGAGTTTCCTCATTTGGCTTGCTTCCCTATTTGCAAAACCTTTAACATTAGTTGTGTCTTATGAACCGTTCATTAAAGAAATTATTTAGTTCATTTATTCACAATGATGTATTTCTTTAGTATATAAGAATATGATATCTTATAATTTAATTATAATTTTAAAATCAATTTCATTGATTCATATTTTATGAATAGTACAAAAAAAATTGTCTCCAATAACAAAATTGATTTAATATACATTATTCAAAATAAGACAATATAACTTGTCCATACAAGTCACAATAAAACCCATTCAATCACAACTATCAATTGATTCCTCCCCCAAAATAATGATTAAAATGTATTTGTCAAATACGTACAAAGTTTCCATATATCACCAACTTGCAAATTGATTTGTTGTGCTCTCTGTCTCCGCTATCTTCATGTTGATAATTAATATTCAGCCGATTGACATATTCAATGCTTACAATTGTTAACAAACACTCCTGTCAATGACAAATGGTAGGTACAGATACAGATATTGGCATATTGGCATAATGTTTAGCATTGTTAAAGAAGTCGCAAGTCTAGAAACGCATATACTCTGTGATTAATATTGAAAAGTCTGTTTATGGTCCGATTCAAAAACTTCATTTTAAACAATTCACGGTCATGGATATTCCAACCTAATACTGGAGGTGGAGGATTCGTGAGATGATTAGGTGAATGAAGTTGGGCGTTTCCTTTGAAATTATATGTATTGAAAATTATATATAATGAAATTATAGGTATTGAAAATTATACTATTTTGAGCTTATAATAATGGTCACACAAACATAACTTTCTAAATGAATTTATTTGATCCTCATCAAAATGTCTTGGAAGTTCACTCATCCTAGTATTAATCTTTATTAAGAACTCTTTTCTATTTATAAGCACTGAAGGTTAATCCTACTTACATTGTTGTTTAATTTTAAAACTCTTAAACAAGTGTTGTATTTTATTGTCCACTCATTACACTACCCCTTTAGCTCATCCATTCAAAACTGGGAGGTATTTAAAATGTCAAACAAGTATTGATTCCAACAAACCCAACCCACATGAACATGAACGGTTCACTTAAAAGTTATTGTATCTGAGTGGTGCTCGCAAAGGTGAAGAATCAATATTTCTTTCAAGGTCACTCATCTTTGTACTAATCCTCAAGCACTCTTAGCCACAGATCATTCCCTAAGATTAATTATGCATAGATTACTAATCAATTTGTAAAACCTTCAACAAGTGTTGTATCTTATAAGTAATTTATTATAAAGCCCTTTAGCTCAACATTCAAAACTAGGAGGTATTCTTTGTTGCATGTCAAAATTTTATAGATAAATTATGATTGAATTAAATATTTTATTAGTGAAACTCATTGGTCCATCCATCATGAATTGTGGTTCACATGAGCCTATCTCTAAAAATCTACTTAACAATCATCTAGGTAATGCTTATAGAAGTGAAGCATTGAGTATTTTTGGAAGGTTACCCAACTCAATACTACTCTCTCTCAAGTACACTTAACCATTGAGTTTCTCACAAGATCAAACACATTTAGCTTTGCTGCCTCATTTGTAAAATATTCAGCATGTGGTTTGCCTCATTAACCATTAATTAAAGAGAACCTTTAGTTTATGATGTAGAAGCATCCTAGGATTCTTGGCAATCCTGTATCAACCAAAAATATGTTTGTTTTGAATGTCAGATTAGTAGTTTTGATCTTTGTTGGTAGATTATTTGGTCGGTTTGGAGTTTGGTTGCTCAGTTTCTGTGGTTACTGGGGTACTCAGTCTTTGAAGAATGCTCAATAACTGAAGGGGTCGGTTATCCCTGGCACTCAGCGATAACTGTGTTGCTTAGTCATGCTTGGCATGGTCGGTTCACTGGCACTCGATTATTTCTTTGTTGCTCGGTGGCACTCGGTGTTCTTGCAGACCGACTTGGTTATTTGGATGAATCAACTTGGCCGACTGGTGCATTTAATTTGGGTCGCGTTCCTTGAGTTATGGATTGACCGTTGGATGTGTGGGGACCTAAATCTGGCATGCTGTATTCTTCTGTGTGGATCTGATGACCGTTTGGGGCCATCTTGGATAATGTAATTTATTGTAAGGCTATTTTGTAAGCCGACTGATGTTTTGACATTTAATAATTGGTCGTAGGAGTTAATTGTTTCACCTAACCGACTTGTGGTTGAGGATGAGTATTTATAGGATGTTTGGGTAGTTGTTTAGGGCAACATCATAAGGATGAAAAAAGTGGGAGTTAGTAGCTTGTGAGCTTAGGCACAGGAAGATTTCTTGGAAGTTGTGAGTACAAGTTTAGATCTTTCTTGGGACTCCACTAGTGTCCTGTCGTGTTGCAGACCTGGGTTAGCTTGTTAGTGAAGTTGTGGAAAAGATTTGGATCCTGTGAGATCTTGTAGACTATTACTTGCTTTGTAATTGGCCGTATTCGGGAAGGCCTTACAACCTGACACATTGCATGTAATCAGTGAATTTATGAATAAAGGTTCCTATTTTATATTAGATCTAGTATTATTGTTGTTGAATTCCACTATGTTGTGGTTCAGTTGCAAGTTTGGATAGTCCTTAATTGGATCCTCCATCCTTGACTGCATCAGTTTATCTATTGACATTGAGATATTTTTCATAATATGAAAAATTATGATATTTTTTAAGATTCAATTGTAATTTTAAATCAAATTCATTGACCAATATTTCATAAATAGTTCAAACATATTAATCTATCATTCATGAACATGAATGATTCACATAATACTCATAACATCTAAACATTTTTCACATGGATGAAATAACAATACCTCTCAATACAAACCTTAACAAAAACCCATCCGATCATTGTCTTGATTTTAAATTCCTCCCCACAAATAGAGTTTGTGTCATTTAATGCATGGTGGAATTGTTATTTAAAGTTACCATATTCGGGTTCTCTTGTATTTGCCAAACCACGTCATTTGACTTGTCATGCACATCTTGGGCTTCCATATTTTGTCCAGCATAAGATCTTTTTGAAAAATGACAAAGTTAATGTCAAGACTAACATTAGCCCGGTTTCTCACCCAAGGTGGGGGAGGTGTGATAAGAGACCACAATGGTAGTTGCCTCTTGGCTTATGCTAGACCACTTACAAACTATAATATCAATCAAGTGGAAGGCACGACTTTCTTACGGGGCATCAAATTTACTATTCAAATGAACATCAGGCTGCCGGAGATCGAGGGGGATTCCAAAGAGGTGGTGGAGGCTATTAAAAGGAGATCTAAGGCTGGATGGCGGGTGAACTCCATAATTGAGGATATTAGGGAGCTTCTCAACAACATCCAAAGCATGACTATTTCCCATACCTACAGGGAGGGAAATGCGGTGGCGGATTTGATGGCGGCCATTGGGCTTAAGAAACCAGGTTAAATAAATGGGAGGAGATCTGGGAGCTACCAAAGGTGACTTAGCAGCTAATCAGGCAAGAGAAAAGTGACACAAACAATGGGGTAAGTGCACAAAGATGGGGGACCAAAAAGGGGGTATAAGTTGCCACTTTTTTCCTGAAATCAGCAAACTCTGAACTTCAACAAGAAATTGAAGATAGTTAGACTCAAAATTTTAAGATGCAACAAAAACAAGAGTTGTAATACTCTGAATCTAGTTCCTAAACTACTAACTTATATTGAAAATGGTGCAGATTAAGGCCCTCAAAAAGGGGGAGCACAAAAAGTGGTCATGTTTTTGGTCCAAAAACATAACATAGCGTCTGGTGTGCTCCCCCTAAAATGTTAACTTTTTTTTTGAATTTTTTTAATCGCTCTAGTGAGAAGTTAGCTAACACCACGTAGTTTATCCTGAATTTTTTGGTAATTTTTTGATGAACGTATAATTTTTGATGAATTTACGAAGTGCACACATCCTGAAAACATGAATTTTATGTGTTCTCCCCCTAGAAATCATTTAAAACTAATCAAAAATTAAATTTTCTTTTTTTAAAAGTGTGTAGAATGGAGTCTAGTTTCTAAAAATGTAACTTATTGTAAAATTTGATGAACAAGCCAAAATCTATGCCCAAAATACTGCATGTTAGTTTTTTACAAAAAATAGACATACACACAAAAGAAATTAGAGTTGAAAAACTTAACATAATCAAAATTCAAAATAAATTATATGATTAGATAGCTAACATAGAGATCTACAATATCACGTTGTCTGATTTTTACGTTCTTGAGCCACGAGTAAACCTGACGAGGAGCACACAAAAAAAGATGTCATTTTTTTGGATGTCTGCTGAAAAACACGTCTCAGGCCTATTTCAATCGTCCAAGCCTTTGGGTTGGATCTCCAAGGCAAATCCAAGCCTTAGGATTGGTAAATTCAAATACTTTACAAAGCGCGCACACCCTAAAGCATACACGCCCTATAGGGCGTGCACCCTATGTAAAAAATCAAAATTTACATAGGGCGTGCGCCCTATGTAAAAAATCAAAAATTTACATAGGGCGTGCGCCCTATGTAAGATACAAATTTATATAGTGAGAGAGAGAGGAGGGGGTTAATTTATACAAAGAGAGGGAGGGGTAATTTATACAAATATAACATTTAAGTATAAGTTTGATAATTTTAATTTCTTATACTTTAAGTTATATTTGTATAAATTATAAAATATAATGCTTTCAGGATGTTTGGGATAGGTTCCAACTTCATAGGAGTTCACATGCAGATTCTAGATTTGAAAAATTATAGACTTAGCCAAATTTCAAGATTCAGCAAGGCTTCAGTAGGCTTACCTGCCATAATCCATCATGGATTTCTAAGGTCAAACTAAAGCTGGCAAAAGGATTCCCAAAGGGTTTTAACTCGTTTTATCACAAATCACTTGGTTTTGACACCATCTCTACGATAGACTTAGCTTAGCTCTCTCTCTCTCTCATCACCCTCTCTCTCTCCCCCTTATCTACTCTCTCTTTCATTACCATCTCTCTCTCTCTCTCTCTCTCCAGAGTGAGAGAGTCAAAGATAACGGAGAGAGAGAGGGGGAGAGATAGAGAGAGGTTTGAGATGAGAGAGAGAGAGAGGGTAATGAAAGAGAGAGAGTAGATGAGAGAGAGAGAGAGGGTAATTACTCTCTCTCTCTCTCTCCAGAGTGAGAGAGTCAGAGATAAGGGAGAGAGAGAGGGTAATGAAAGAGAGAGAGTAGATAAGGGGGAGAGAGAGAGGGTAATTACTCTCTCTCTCTCTCTCCTCTCACATCACCCTCTCTCTGCCTTATCTACTCTCTCTCTCTCTCTCTCACTCTCACTCTGGAGAGAGAGAGAGAGATAAGGGAGAGAGAGAGAGAGAGAGAGAGAGAGAGAGAGAGAGAGTGATGTTTTTTGGTGTGTTTGTGTATGTGTGTGTGAGAGAGAGAGAGATTTGGGTGAGAACTAATCTAAGTCTGTAGTAGAGGTGGGGTCAAAACTGAGTGATTTGTGATAAAACGAGTTAAAACCCTTTGGGAATCCTTTTGCCAGCTTCAGTTTGACCTTAGAAATCCATGATGGATTTTGGGCGGTAACCCTGCTGAAGGCTTACTGAATCCTGAAATTTGGCTAAGTCTGGAATTTTTCAAATCTAGAATCTGCATGTTAACTCCTATGAAGTTGAAACCTATGCCAAACATCCTGAAAGCATTATATTTTATAATTTATACAAATATA
Organism: Chamaecyparis obtusa; assembly: GCA_027943335.1. Taxonomy (NCBI): domain Eukaryota; kingdom Viridiplantae; phylum Streptophyta; class Pinopsida; order Cupressales; family Cupressaceae; genus Chamaecyparis; species Chamaecyparis obtusa. Next base: position 48,102 of record BSBK01002970.1, on the reverse strand, counting down.
ACTTAAAGTATAAGAAATTAAAATTATCAAACTTATACTTAAATGTTATATTTGTATAAATTACCCCCCCCCTCTCTTTGTATAAATTACCCCCCCTCTCTCTCTCACTATATAAATTTGTTTCTTACATAGGGTGCACGCCCTATGTAAATTTTTTATTTTTTACATAGGGTGCACGCCCTATAGGGTGTGCGCGCTTTGTAAAGGATTTGAATTGCCCAAGCCTAAGGCTTGGGAAACCCAAGCCATAGGGCACACGCCCTTTAGTGCGTGTGCACTATGCGCAATGGGGGGCCAAAAAGAAAAGTGGCAACTTTTTGGTCCCCCATCTTTGTGCAGTTACCCAATGTTAAAATGTGCCAAACTGTCAAAATGTTGAAAGGCCCCACATTGTTTATGTATCGGTGTAACTTGATGATTGTTGTGGTTATGAATAAGCATGCTCAAAACTCCATAAATGTTCATAAATTCCTTTTAAGTGTATACATGTGGAAAGATAGATGTCCGCATCGACAGGTAATTCTGATTAATGAGGACACAATTGGCAACTCTGGCTTAACTCCTAATTATTATGCCTGCAGATCTGATAAATTTCACCATACGGAGCTCAACTCCCTAAAAACCACCCAAGGCCTTCTTTTTGGCTATAATTTCCTCTTAAAATGGTTAACTCAAAACAACCTATTTTATACTCTGGTTCATGAAGCTCGGCCTTGCATTTCTCAAAAAAAATTTGCGCTGGATAAGAGGATAGTCGACATGGGAGGCAAAACCTTAAGCATTGAGCTAGATAAAATTGATGAGGAATTCACCCCCGACCCCCTGGTGACCCACTACTATAAAGAAAGTGGTATCTGGGGTTTCATGGAGCATATGAAGGGAGGTCATGATGAGCAGATATCCAAGTAGTTTGTCTACTCCTAGAACAACAGGAAGGTTTCTGTTAGGGGTATCCATTTCCAAATAAATGAGGAGGTTATCGCTAAAGCGACGAGGCTTCCTATGGAAGGAAGAAAATATAAAAAAACCAGGAGGACGCCGGATCTCACCAGCCTTAACTAGTTCTTCAGATAGGGGTAGAAACCTGTGAAGAAGCCTGGAGGTTTCAATCACGAACTGCTCCCAAAGTTTTGGCCCAAGGTATGTCACATTGTCATGAAATACTTTACCTTGGAAGGAAATTTTACTATATTTTACTATTACCATATGTCATTCCTCAATCATATCAGGAATAGGGATCTCATATCTATCCCTTTTTACCTTCTCCACTCTTTAGAAAGCAACATCCTGGATATCAGGAAAAACAAAAACCCAGAAAAGCCGACACCCATCCTCCACCAGGGCCTCATGCTTTGTCTGTATAACTTCCATAAATCTATCTGTCCTCCACCTCAACCCCCCTATCATTCAAGAGGTCACCTAGGAAGAGTCTCCTTCAAAAGTTGATAATCCCTCTCTGTCCCCCACTCAGTCTGTCTAGGAGATCCAGGAAACTGACCTTGTCCCAAAAGACGGAAAGGGCCACAAGAGATGTGTGAAAAACCCTTTTAAAAAGGCGGAGGAGTAAGAAGAGTTCCATGTCTTAGAGATCTTGGAAGCCAAGGAGATGAAGGAGACTGATAGCACCCCTGAAACCGAAAGGAAGCCCAAAAAATGGAGGAATTTGGAAAGCGTGGTCAAGTTGGAGGTGGATTTGGGAGGCTCTGTCCACAAACATAATTGCTAAGGAGAAATGCAAAACAAGAATCAGGCAAATGGCTTCGGAGGAGAAATTCATTTCAGAAGATGGCACCTCTGCTTCCACTGAGTCAATTGAGGGCTCCTCCGATGATCACCTAAGCTCGCACAGGACTGGCACCACTCCCCCCCTAAACCCCGAGCCTAATTTGGAGGATATTCCCTATAGCAATAACCCACCCCCACCCTCCCCCCATGGCCAATAGACCAAGTCCCCCCTGTTGATCACAACTCTATGGCTTTGGATGGGAATGACAGATTTAAGGGATCCCTTAAGCTGGATTTTTCAGAGCTCGACAACAAGATCCTGGGCCTCAAACAAGACATGCAAGACATCAAGCCCACATTACTAATTCCAACAAGTTCATCCTCAAAGTCATTCAAGCTTCGGCGGTGACTTTGTGCACTGTGCAGGAGAAGCTGGTTGGAGGCAAGCTGGAGGTTGATGAAGACAACAAAGACATTTTCATGTTCCTGTAGGAGGAGTGGCTTGCGACTCTGATGTCCAAACGTCTAGGTAGGAGACCCTAGCTACCACTACTTCCATGATTTTTTGCTTTGGCTCGAGCATGGTGGCCCTGGTTTCTATTTTTTGCTTTCCTGTGTTAATGTTACTTTATCTAGTTTCTGGACTAGACCTGTGTGGCATGATACTGTTAATATGCTTTTTATTATCTACTTAAGATACTCTGGTTCATTATTTTTGAGAAGAACCTTTAATATATTTTTTTGATTAAGGCAGACTAGATAATCGTATTTCTGCTGACTTACTATTGTTGAACTGCTATAGGACTAGTACTATTAATATGTTTTTAATGCTCTTTTAGTCTCTCTGTACCACGGGCTAGCACCCTGTTGCTACTTTTTTCTATCAAAAACATTAACTCGGTTTACATGCCTCCATTTAAGTATAATTGCAATATTGTCTTATTGAAGTAACAATAATAATAGTAGAACGAAGGCATGTGCATTGACCTAAAATGTATAGATTCATTTGAATTATTTGTAGGTGGTCTTGTTTTTGTGAGCAAAATGGTCAATTTAATTTTTCATTTTATAATTTTAGTTACTATCATTGAATTTGATTAAAACTTAAACATATAAATGAAAACTATTATTGTTTATTTTTAAATATATTGTATAATTTAATGTAAATATTTTTATTTATAAAAGTGATTATACAAGGTTATTTTTTTTAATGTTATTTTTAGCTGTTAATTATTATTAAAATCTTAAAAGAGAAAATAAGAAGTAATATAGAGCTCAAAATATAGGTAGTTATTGTTGATCTTAAATAACAACTCTCATAAATCATTATAAGAGATTTTTTTCTTTAAGTTTCCAACATTATTACATAAGAATGAATATTGTCTACTCTCAATAAATTGATATTATCTCTTATTAGTACTTGCCGATAGGCTAGCAAGTACTATTGCATCACTTTTTGCATTTCTTCGATTAAGTAGTGATTAAAACCAATTCTTTGCACCAATTACAATTTAGTAGTTTCTTATTTTGTTAAAAATAACACATATTCTATAGTCTAAATGTTAATTTTTTAAGTTTATAATTTGTAAAAGTTATTTTTTTATGATACAATTGGCTAATACATTTGAGGTCTTATTACTGGAGTGAACCAATTAAAATGTACCACGTTTGTTATTTATTGTACATGAAAATCATGCATTCAAATAATACAATCTAATTTATATATCATTTGATTTTATTCGGTTTATGGTTTACAACTTTATAGATACTTATTAAGAGATTGATAAGTTTTTCCTTATATTAAAATAATATTTCTATTTTTGTTATATTATAAAATATTGAATATTTTTTACATTTATTTTAATATATATTATATAAATTTAGATTTAATAGAATAACATTATAATATTGTTGAAAAAGAGTTATTTGGACAAAATAATTAATATTAAAATTAATTATAAGTAGAACTATTTTACAATTTAAATTAATTATAAATGATATTTTTAAATTATTTATAAAATTAAAAAATATTATTAGAACTTTAATTATAGTAATTTTATAACTTTTTTATAATTAAATAATTACTTTACATATAAATTAAAATTAAAATTAAACTTAGTTATAAATTATTATAATTAAAAATTTACTTTACATATAAATAAAATTTATTTATAAAACTAAAGGCAAGTACTTGGCCACTATGTGGCACTTGTTAGTATTTGGAGGAATGATTTTTGTATTTCCTACTTTAACTATTGATTAAAACAAGTTGTTTGGACCAATCATAATTTCCCATATTTTTAATTCTTTTGCAAAATCTTTCTTTCTATAGTTGAGATGCACATTTTTTAAGTTAATAAATTGTTAAAATAATTTATTGATGATATGATTGGTTAAAATAATTTGAGTCTTATACACAATTCTCTGGATATAAAAGGCCAACACTTTTAATGCCGCCTTTTTAGCTATATTGCATAAATAATGTAGCTAGTTCATAAAAAAATTTTCCTATTTTATTTGGTTGATATTTTTTTAGTGTTTTTAATCTATTTTATAGGGTAATTATTATTTTTATTTTATATTTATTATATTTTATTTTTATGAGTGTTTTTTAAAATATTCTTTGATATATTTTTATTAGTAATTAAGTTTTTAATAAATCAAATTGATGATATTTTCATTTGAAACAAATATTAATCTTCGTTAAAGTATACATTTTAAAAAAAATTGTGGATTTTACGTTTCTTGTCATATGTTTTTTTTAAAATTAAAATAAATTATCTAGTAGTATATAAATTCATCTTACATTGTCTACTTCTATTTCTAAATTTTATAAGTATTTTTTGAAAATATTATTTAATATATCTTTTATTAGTAATTAAGTTTTTATTAAATCAAATTGATGATATTTTTATTTAAAACAAATATTAATCTTTTTTCTATTAATAATAAGGAGATCAAAAAACTTGATAACCGATAAGTCCAACGAGTATCAACAGGGAGGCTTAGCCTCCAACTGAACCCATAGTCTCAACAATACAAAAAACTCAAAACATGGAACAACTAACTAGTGCAGACCATCTATATGAACATCCACCCAGGCAGTCCAGCCAAGTGAACCCTCCATCCAGACAATACTCTTATGTGTTTGAATTTGAGATAGCATGAAGAGCTCTTCTTTTCTAGTATTGACATTTTTTCAGATTTCTTTATTGAGCCTATCATAGGCCTGATCAAAGGCAAGAAGATCATCCAACATTCTCCTCCATTGATAACCATTCTTCAGCTCATAATAAAAGAAAGTCGGATGACCGTCTTTAAAGAACCTTTTCAGCTTCTTCGTCTCGATCATCATGGTAGCATGAGCCTACAAGAAAATTTTAAAGTGTGTGAATTTCTGGAAAAACTCAGTAAGAACCCTCGGCTTACCTTGGTACCTCTCCTCGTTCTTGCACTTCCAGATCTGCCAGAGGATGTTAGAAGACAACATATTCCAAAAAAGATATGAATCCTTAGGAAGACCAGAAATATGACCAGTAACAATGTCTAAAATGCTCACATTAATAGGATAACTGAAACCAAACATATTCCAAATCTCTTTAGCAAAAATACAGTCAAAAAGAATATGTCTACTAGTCTCAGGAAGTCTACAAAGACTACAAATATCAGAATCAGCATGATATCTTTTAACAGGCAGTTTATCAAGCAAAACCAGCCATTTAAAATAGCTAATTTTTGGTTCAATAGGACTTTTCCACAAGTAATCAAAATATTTATTCCAAACATTAACTTCAAAAGAAGAGTACCAAACAGAGTTAACATGTTCAATGATATCATTATAGTGGTTAATAATGCTATAAATGTTCTTGGCCTTCAGACTAGCCATAACCACTCCACCTGGCCATTTGCATTTAAGATGCCTATGGGAATCAACATTAATTTAAAACAAATATTAATCTTCATTCAATATACATGTTTAAAATAAATTATAATGTACTATACATAATTCATATAACATTGTCTACTTATATTTCTAAATAAATTATATAATTTCAAACTTATAATTCTCACTTTCATACTAATATGCTAACAATTAATTTATTCCAACTATTGTTCTATATTTATTATTTTATTACAATATTAACAACAAGTACTATTCACTACGTGGCACTTGTTGTAATATGTATTCGAACAATTTCTTTTAATAGTCATAAATTATGTAGTCCTATCTAGTCTCTTTGTAATGCTTTGTTGTATATGTAATCAATCTTGAAATTGTTACTTTTAGGCTAACAAGATTCAAAGTACTTCCTTGAAAATGCCTACTAATTTATATTCTTATTACATTATTACCAATAAAAATAAAATTATAAATTATAAAAAATTCACTTGTATACTTGATTTCTAATACAATTTGAACTTTGGGTATTTGTGATATGGGATTCCCTCTTGTTTATTAGTGATTTCTTTGTGGGCTCCATTGAACATGCATGTTTTATTATGTTTCGAGTGATATGCATGGTTATTTTGAATAATTAGTACATGATTAAAACTTTTTGTTAAATTTTTGCTTTTTTATTTCATTTCAATTAGTAAAAAAAATTTAACATTCTTGATTTTTAAATCATTTTTTTGCTAAAATATCAATTGCATTCATTATCTCATTAAGATGATAATAATTTGTTGAGGTTAGGGCAATAACCAAACATGTAAGGTGCAAATTGTCATTCTCATTAGAATTTGATCTTGTTATTGTCAAAATAAAAATATTTTGATTAAATATTTCTTTTATAGTCCACCAAAACTTACCAAAATAAAAAAATATATCTATCTATTTTAGAAAATTTTACATTTTAGAAACTTCACTTTTAATCTTGGTTTTATAATATGATTTTTATTTGTACCAAACTTCCTCTAATATTACTAAGAAATGTGTTATAGAGTTTAGCTACACCCATAATTTAGCCTTATTGTCATATATATATATATATATATATATATATATATATATATATATATATATATATATATATATATATATATATATATATATATATATTTCCTAACTTAATCTAGCCATGACCACAATTTAACGATTCTAATTTTTCTCAACAAATGAGATTTTGTTGCACTTGAAATTTTCATAGTATATAAATGCATATTGTCAAGTGAATAGCATCCTCATCACCAAGTCAAGGTGGGTAATAATATAAATGAATCATTTCCATAGTAAATATCTTGCCAATAATAATTTAAATATTATTTTCAAAATGAAAACTAAGAAAAAAGGTGAAGGTTGAAAGTTGATAATTGCAAAGCTACTTTTATTTTATCTTATATCTTATTCAATTTTTTATATACACGTTTAGATTTTGTAATAAGTAGATCATGTCAAATTCGTTTACACTCTAAATTTGATCGAACATGATAACCTAAGAAAAAAATAATCAAAATATTATCAACTATGCAATAAAACCTTGGATATAGATGAATGGAAACAACACTTAACAAGTGGTAAAATTAACAATATAAATAACAGTACAAGAATCTTTAGAAATTTGGAATTACCTTGGTTTAAATTGAATTAAGTGAAGATGCTTCTCTATGTTCTTATTAAGCAAATCGATTGTCCAATATTCACTTCTTTCTGATCTAGTCTATTAAATCACTATTATATAAATCTAAGTCCTTGGAAAGAAATTTGAAACCTGTACTTTAATTCTGCTTCCTGAATTCTTCTGACTTTATTTATTAATAAAAGCAATCTGAAATAAACTTTTGTCACTACTGTAAACAATGTTCTATATCACGAGGCAGCATTATTTATCCAACACTGGCCTCATAAACTTATATGGGTTACGAACAATGAAAACATGGATAATGGCGATTCAAATGTTGTATCCGGCATAATAGGATTCTCTGTGGCGAAAAAAAGGACAACCCTATCTTGAAATTTGTCCGATCTACACCGCTGCAATTCCGATTATTCCGATTATTCCGATTATAACAAAGTCAGGAAAAATCGGAGAAGCTCCATATTGAAAGGTCCGTATTGAAATATCTGGTATACCCGATGGAATATTCTCGACATTCAAAATTTGTGCAAGTAGGAAAAGTATTCGATTTCACATTGGGAATCCACAATATGTAATTCATGATGAGCTTCATGGTAGTACCTTGCATAAGAGGAGATATGAGGAAACTTCGTAATTTAGGAAAATTATTGGTTGTGAAAATTCATAACAAGATGAAGATATTAGTGTAACTATGCAAGATACCTAAATCATTTCATTTAAGGCCCTTTGAATTTGCTAGATTTTTTTTTAGTTTCAAGCTCCATACATTCTTAGAATTTTATGGTTGGTGATATATATTATTTAAGAATAAAAAATGTGTCTTTCAATCTATTAATCTAATTGAAAATATCCAGATTTTAGTTGAAGATGTTTTTCTTATTTTCTAGTGTTTGTGTATATTTTGAAGTAATTTTATGTTCTTATCTGTCAAAGGAAATGTCCAATGTCATTCTTTCATATTGAGGTCACCTTTTTCTTTTCTGATATAGTTTGTTGTATATTTTTTTTATGAAACTAAAAATAAATGTATTAAAATAATTAGCTCTTTCTCTATGGTTCAAACACTAAAAATGAAGCCATATGTTGTTACCATTTCTCATCTAGCCTGCGATTTGAATTTGGTCATTGCTGGAGCGCTACCCAGGCCTTTGTCTTGTTCTCACGTATGGGTGTTAGTTATTGATGGTGTTTCTATTTGTGGTCAGGGTGTGTTGGGTGCCACTTAACTTGACCTGGGCACTATTGGTGTGGGGGTTTCTACTGGAGCAATGCTCACTATGCATTCTTTTGAGAGACCTGCTACAAGGTTTTCTAATGCTGCAATTGAGGTAGTCCCCTCAAATCCCTATTGCTCGTGAATAGAGTTTTTCTCGTGCTGCCAGATCTTCTGGTGCTCTTCCTTCAAAGGAGACACTTGATCTCTTATTTGTGTCAAGATCTCTCCTATAGTGGTGTGTGGCCTTGTTGTGGTGGACAATGTTGATTTCTATCAACGTTGTGGGTTGGTTTGTAAATTTGTTAGTTTTCGACCTTCTCTTCTAGATCTTCATTGTTGTACATGATAGATTCTTCGAAACCCATTGTTTCTGGTAATATTGATTTTTTCCCTTGTGCTAAGAGGTTTATTTTTGCTAATTTTATTTTTTCTAATGATTGAGATTTGGCGATAAGAAAGTTGTGGGCTTAGGTGACTCACACTCTTTTTTCCAAACCTTGTACAACCTCCTTCAACCATTTTATTGAACCACTCAGTGTGCATCTAATGTCGGTTTGTCTTCCCAGTCTTCCCCTTCATTTTTTGGGAAAAATTTTGTTTCGCAACCATTGGCAAATCTAGATCACAATCGCTGTGGGTGTCTCTACCTTTGCACATATTTTGGTTGACATTAACATCTCCACACCTCTTCCTAGGGATATGGTTCTAATGGTTGGGGATAGGCCATGGACTCAACTGTTGGATTAGGAGGGGGGCCCCATTTTTTATGTTGTCAGTCTTTCCCTATAGGTCAGTTGGCAACCGATTGTTCTCTCTTACATCATAAAGGACCTGCGACTTGGTAGAAGGACACTAATGGTGATTATTTGAATATATTGTCTCCTAATTTTTCCTTTAATTTCTCTTTATAGAGTGATGATGAACCCCTCAAGATGATGATCATGCTACTAATCTAACCTCCCTAGGCTTAGTGGATCCTCCTCCACCTCTTTATATTGATGCATCCCCCTCTAGCTCTATGGACCCTTCTCCAACTACTGCTCCTACTCTACTAAAACCTTTGGCTAATGATGTGCTGACTTCCTAATACCTGTCCCATGTGCTAACAGTTTCATAATGAGGGTTCCACCACTTTCTCTCCCTTGTGGCGGGAAACCTAGTGATCGTATTGCTTAGATAGTTGTCCATGGGAATAGGAAAATTCATTCTTTCCCTTTTCATTCTCCTCTTCATGCTCTAGATGAGTTTTCTACCCACTCTTGATGTTGGTTACTAGATATTCTACTAGTGTGTTGATAATGGTCTAGTTTGACCTTATTTTAAATGACCCTTTTAATCTATCTTTGTAAAGGAACACTACCCTTGTTTTATTTTTATTTCATATATAAAAAAGTATATAAATATGAAAAAATATTAAAATTGATATTATATAGAATAAAACATCTAGATAAACATAGAGACTCAAAGATTTATCTAGAGTACTACTAATTAGTTGTCTATTTAAAAGAATAACATAATCACCACTACCTTCATAGTGATCATAATAGAAAGCCAAAAAAAACCTTACCAAATATAATTTAGAAAGAACTCAAGAGAATATCCCACTAGTTTAAACTTTAATAGAAAATAAAATGTAGAATTCAAAAGATCTTATTATTTATGCATCATGCTATAAATTTTAGTTAATAATCTTCATAAAAAATAAACAAGAGAAAATGGGTTCAATGTGGGAAAGAATACCCATATGTACATAATATGTGAACAATAGATGGAAGATTCACCATTAAACTTCATGTCTTTCATCAATCCACCTATAGATCTTACTAATTTTCATATATCATAGAACCTAATATATCACTATCTAAGTGTCTCATTTGTTTTGTTTTTTTAAATTTAAATATTAAGATATATCATTTTCATGTGTCTATATTTATTACATACAAAATTAGAGATAAGACTATCATGACCAATTATTTTTTAGGAAATATTTTAATTAGCATTGAAATTCAAGAGAATCGAGATAAACTTTAAAATGGTATAATGAAATCAACGCTCTAACATTCATTTGAGGAAAGGAATATATAATATCTTTAACCTTAATAGTTTGTCTACTATTTTAAGTTGTTGAAGAAAATATAACAAATTAAAGGGGATGTTACAAAATTATATCTACGTTAGTGAACAATTAAAAAATAACTATAAGTTTTACAATAGGATCTTAGCTCATAGCTCTTGAAATATACATTCTTATATTCTAAATATTCTTGGTTATAAACTTCTTTTACATGTTACTTCTTAATAAAATAAAAGGAAAGACCTTTCTAAATTATTTTACATATGCTAACATATATACCAATCTTTTTCCTTCCATACAAACATAATCTAATCATATACAAATACATGATATGGGATGAGCTTATGCCAAAAAAAGAAATGTTTTATTTTTTAAAAATCCTTGTTCTTAATTTCTAATTGATTTTTGTATAAAAACATTGGGCATGAGGTTCAAAGAAATAAAAATATTACTATTTTTAGTTTCATCTTATTATATCTTTTTATTTTCCACCAATGTTACATCTTTAGCACTACGAATTTTATCCTAAAAATTAATATTTTTTTTAAATATAGTTGTATTACATAATTTATTTAATCAATCTTATTAATCCATATTTTATGAGTAGTACTATACATGAACCCATATCTCATGATCATTCTTTTGAGATTTATTACAACTGGTGTTAACATTGAGCCTTTTTGAAAGCTTTCCCAACTTAATATTGCTTTGTCTAAAACACATTTAATCATGAACTTTTCTCATTTCACTTGTTTCTTTATTTGTAAAACCTTTAACATTAGTTGAGTTTAATCAACTATTCATTAAAGAAAATCTTTAATTAATTTATTCATAATGATGTATTTTTAAGTATGTAAGATTATGATATTTTATAGAAATTCGACTATAATTTTAAAGTCAATTTCATTGATCCATATTTTATAAATAATAGTTCAAAGAAAATAAGGCAATATAACCTCTCAATACAAACCACAGTAAAAACTCATCCAATCACAATCACCACTTGATTCCTCCCCGAAAATAATGATTAAAACTTTTTTGTCAAATACGTACAAAGTTTCCATATATCACGAACTTGCAAATTGATTTGTTGTGGTCTCTGTCTCCACTATCTACATGTTGATAAGTAATATTCGACCGACTGACATATTCAATGCTTACAATTGTTAACAAACACTCTTGTCAATGACAAATGGCAGGTACAGATAGAGATGTTGGCATATTGTCAATGTTAGCATTGTTAAAGAAGTCGCAAGTCTAGAAAAGCATATACTCCGTGATTAATATTGAAAAGTCTGTTTATGGCCTGATTCGCAAACTTCATTTTAAACGACTCATGGCCATGGATATTCCAACCTAACACTGCAGGTGAAGGATTCACGAGATGATTACGTGAATAAAGTTGGGCGTTTCCTTTGAAACTTATCTTATATTTTTCAAACCACTTGACTTCGTTACTTTGTCGAACATAAGACTTTTAAAAAGGATGACAACACCATCCCGGTCGACACGCCTGCCATTTAATATAACATGAAAATACAAAGTGTGGCAAAAATCAGGGAAGCTTCATAATGAATGGTATTTTTGAGTTTTCCATTTAAAAAAAAAAAACTTTAACTGTATTAATTATTATGTATTGAAGCATAAGGTGTAGATTCTTTACAATTATTTACATTCTTGATTTGAATATTAGTATATGGATAAAATGATTTCTTTTATTGATTTTTTTATTTTTATTTCAATTGATAGAAAAGTTTGTGATATTGTTGATTTTTAATTTTTTTTATTGTTGAATTTCAATTTTATTGACGATCATTATCTCATTAAAATGATAATAGTATGGTGAGGTTAGGGAGTTTACCAAACATATAAGTTACAAATTTATTAGAGTGACATCTTTTTTATTTTCAAGAATAAAAATATTTCATTAAATTCTTTTATTCAAGAAACATTATCACTACTATACTTTATCAAATTATAAGTTTAATGATGAAATCTTCTACATTTTAGAAATTTCACTTGTATCTTACATTTAGAATGTGATTTTGACTTGTGAAATGCTTGTAAACTTTGTATTTTGAAGTTAAAAACATAAACAACTAATTTGAATCCTTAAAATCTTTAATTGAAACCTGTCATATTGAATTATAAAATAGTAAGCTATTATTTTGAATTTCTAAAATATTCAATTGAAATCTTAAACAATTATTTTGAAACTCTAAAACCCTCAACTCAAACTATAAAAAAATATTTTGAAATTCCTAGATCTTTCATTCAAAAATCTAAAACGTTCAATTTTAAAACATTGATATATTTAATTTAAATCACAAAAAACTATTTTGAAATCCTAAAATCTTCAATTGAAATCATTAACAACTATTTTGAAATGCTATAATATTGATTCAGGAATCTGAAATTTTCATTTTTAAAACCTTAAATAACTCAATTGAAACTCTTAAAAACACTCTTGAAACCATAAAATTTTCCATTTGAAAGCCCATTCAATTAACCATTTACAATAATTTTGAAACCCTAAAATCTCCTATAAAACCCTCATTATCCTGGAAAATAATTTACTTTCTATCCCACCATATGTTTGACATATTATAGAGTGGGATACATTAAATAAGAATTTTAGATCCAAGCTTTTAACTCCAAGATTGCAAACTAAAATAAATCCTAATGTATGTTGTTCCGGAGTGGATTAGATACCCAACACTTCTTAAATTAAGCCCATATATCTTTCATTAAAGAGAGTAGAATAATAGATTATTGGGTTTCTCTTGTTTTTAAGACATGAACTATCTATATTGGCCATTATTATTTGAGTGGATTAATATATATCATAAATACAGTTACAGATTTTCAGCTTACCCTATTGTAGTTTTCAAAGACAGGATTATTAGTTTGGTGAGGTTAATTTACTTCTGGTAGCAGACAGATTACAGTTACAGTCCCAACGATTTCATGCCTGTTAAGGTAAATTTACATTAATTTATTGTATCTACAATTGCACAGATTATACAAATACAGTGCAAAATAAAAACAGCGGTAGATAAAATACTTTACCCTAAATCAATTGGGTATTGGGTGTTATGTCATTCCTTCCGTAGCTGGTGCAAATCCGAATGACGGATACCAAAGAAATTAACTTTGAACGTTACGCCATTGGGTCCAGTCTTCCCAAGTAGAATGAAAATTGCGTTACTCCATGCCCACATAGACCAATTGTTTATCGGAACCAAATTAAAAATAAAAAATAGTCAAGGCGATTTTCCAAACCTTAATCATTGATCTCATCTTTGGGCGTCACTCAAAAAACAAATACCAATATTAATCAATATTAATCTATTGTTGTAGTTACTAAGTACAAGTATAATTGGTATTAACACAATGTAATTAATATAATAGGTGAAGTCTTATATTAATTTAGAATTATAAATATATAATAATTATAAATATTTTACTATTTTATTTTATAATTTTAATTACTCCTGGAAGCCTGAAACAAATGAGGATGAGAAGCTTTCATTGCCCTTGCATCTTCCCATGTTGCAGAGGTATCATCCTCAAGATCCCATAATACCTTTACTTGTTCCACCTTGCGACCTCTGAGATTTTGCTCTCTTCGCTGGACGATCTGCACTGGTTCCAGCATCAATTGGCCATCCACTACCTGTAACGCATTCCAATTAAGAACATGAGTGATATCAGGTATGTACTTCCTTAAAACAGACACATGAAAAACATCATGGATTCGAGATAGACTGGGAGGCAAAACAAGTTTGTAGGCAACTGGACCAACACGTTCCAAGATTTCAAATGGTCCCACAAAACGTGGAGACAATTTGGAACCCTTACCATATCATAGTTTAAATCAAATTAATAAAAATAAAAGAAAATTAATTATTATAAATGTAAGTGAATATATCTAATGAAGTACATAAATTATCTTTAATTTTTAAAAAGATTTCAAGTAATATCTTTTATATTATTTTTTAATTTTAAAATTTTATATATTATCAATATTTTAAAAATATATAATTAAAAATATCAATAAAATTATTAATTTTTGAAATAAAATAATTTATACATAAATAATCAATATAATATATTATAAGATATTTAAAAAATATAACTATAAATCAAAATTTAAATACTTACCATAAATTATTAATCTAATATAATATAATTTCCTATTTTAAAAAAATAATTGTTAATAATATTTTATATAGTTCATATAACTTATGTCAAATTATATTATTTAGTATTTTAAAATATAACTTATAATTATTTATTATAAATAATAGATATTATTATACTAATTCATAAGTTAATTAATATAAAATATATAATGAAAAAGTTAAGTTTATTAATATTTATATTATAATTATAATTTATGTTATATAATCTAAATATATAATATCTAATTATAATACATATAATAAATTTTATTATTCAATTTAATATACATTAGTTAATAAATAATCTATATCCAAAACCATGCATTTATATTATAATATATTTTTAAAAATAAATATGAATTATTTTAATGGCATGGTAAAGTATTTGCCCCTATAATATTGCCTCGAAAATTGTAATAGAGGTAGTGCTTCCACAAAATCCGTATAAGAGTCTAAAAGCTCGAAATTAATTTTGTTGAATTATAAACATAAAAAATGAGCATGTATACTATACAAATTATTAATTTTGTAACAAATTTGATAAAAATAATAATTTTATTTGGTAGAAATATGATTTTTTAATCACTAGTTTATCGGCAAATACTAATAACATAATTAAAATACACTGTTAGGTCCACCAGAAATAATTAAGCTTATCAAACTGGGGACAAATGGAAGGTACAAGCCAATGGAGAGTTTCATTAACTTTATACAATCTAACTCCGAAAGAAAGTAGAAAAGGCCGCAACCGGCACTACTGTCTGACTTATATCAGGACGCACCGACACAGCATTATTTGTCCCAATTTGAAACTGTACTTTTAAATCCCCTTTCCAAGCTTTAAAAAATATATAAAAAGCCCGATTTCAGACAGTCGGCGCCTGATTTATCCTGATGTAATTTTTATTAAATTATCTGAAACCAATACTCTATAGCATCATTATCGAACATTAACCTCATAAAATTATGAGTTATTAACAATGAAAACATGTATAATAACAATTCAAATGTTGTATCCAGAATAATGGGATTCTCTGTGGTGGAAAAAGATCAAATCAATGAATTACAATAGAATAGACTAGAGGGGAATCTGCGGAAGAGGAACAGGTGTTGGAGTTGTAGGAGAGTAGACCAACGTGCCATCTATCCGTTTCACCACTTCTTTATTTCTCTTTGCCCACCAGTTAGCAGGTATTTGTAGGCTTTCAATCAATAAGTCGCAGTGTTTGTTAACTAAAGCTGGATCTCTTCCTGATGACTTAAAGGGTAGTTTGTGATTCCCTTGAAAGCCATCAAGTGCGTGCAAATAAGCCTCCAAATTGTGGAAGTTTGCCGGATTATGCGTTTGTTTCATCAAAGGCGAGCTGGTGCTGTCTAAACAAATCTCTACTCCCACATGAACATATGCCCATGGAAACCAGTGCAGAAGCCTTGTTAGCCGTCCCAGTTTTTCGTTGACAAAAATCCCAGGAATTTTTGGAACCAAGTCCTTGTTGTTTACAACACGCAGCACTTTGACGCCAATCTCTTCCATATGTTTGGCAAATGACAGGTTCCCCACGCGCGGAGATGCGAAGGAAAACACTGTGACAGGAATTGAACTCCAACCATACTTATTCACCATGATTTGTTTTAGGTCATATGCGCTCAGGGTTGCCAGTGCAGCTCCCAAGCTATGTCCAGTAAATGTTATGCTCAATTCTTCTCCTTTCTCTTTGTATTCCTTCACTAATCTGGTTATCTCACCTACTACAGTGTCCCTTGCACTCAGCTTGCATCTAACAGAATTCTCGTCTATTGACGTATAACATCTGAGAAAACCCTTTTCTACCCTGACATCTGGATTTGAAATGGTTTGGATGTTGGAGCATGTTGTAGACTCTGATGTCATGGCAGGAACCAATATGTCTCTGAGATTTTGCATCCATTCAAAGGGAGTTTGCGTCCCTCTCCATGCAACAACTATGTCACGTCTTCCCAATCTCTTTATCTCATCTGGGTCATTGCAAACTGCAATATAACCCATCCAGGCAACCCCTTCACTTGATTCCTCACCAAAAATGGATTCCATAAGACTCGTATTGGCATATATGTATTTAGTAACTTGATATCCACGCCCATAACTTAGCAGTTCCAGTCTCTGGGCGAGAGAGCTTTTGCTTCGCTTACAATTCCCATAGTATGTTGAAGAGGGTATGTTGTCAAATGCATCGTAGCACTGCTGTGCAAAATCGCCATATCTGAGAATCTCTGATTTGAGAAGTGTGTTAATGGGATTGAGCATGCCATTCCAATTGCTGGCACCCTGAATATCCCGCCATATATCACAAATCTTCAATTGTTTTATTTTCTCTTCTCTATCTCCATCTCCATTAGTTATTTTGTTTAGAGATATGGTATTACAGCCCATTAAATAATCTTCAACATCCTTCCAGTGGCCAAAAGGTAATCGAGATACTGTCATACTCTGGATGCTTGCACTCATTAGAAAAACTTACAGCTCTGGAGAAAAAACGAATGCTCTAATTCTTGTTAATTGTGAAATCTCTTTTTGATGGCCTGGTTCACGAATTTCCTTTGTTTCAGAAGTTTCAGTGTAATGGATATAAATAGAGAATGGATTGGGATGAGATGATGGAAGAATGTTCTACTTTCTGGTTAATACTGAGATCTCTAATCTCTGTTTGATGACCTGATTCACAAATTTCATTCGCTTTATAAGTTTCCGCGCAATGGATATAAATAGAGAAATGGGATGGATGATTGATCAATTTGATTGCATTCTAGTCGATCGGGAAGCGTTCAAACCAATATTTTACTTGACTTTGTCCACCCGTATTTTTTCAAAAGTAAAACTAAGAAATTAATGGGTGAAATGAAAGAACAAGTCCCCACGGAAGTTCTCAAGCCGATTACTTGTAGTACTAGAGCTAATTCCTAGTCAAAACAAACCTTCCCTATCGACGCGCCTGCAATTCTCTCGATAACTCGGAGAGACCGAGAACGGCAAAATCCGTGAAGCTTCCCTCTTAAAAAATTCCTAAATAGATAATGGAAAAAAATTATAAGTGGAATAAGTGCAATATTCTTGATGATTGGAAAAACAGAGATCGGCAAACTTGGAGAAGCTTCCCTGTTAAAAAATCTTAAATATCTGATGGGTTAAATTATAAATGGAACAAGAAATTTTAGAAACATTTGCATCTTCAATATTTTTCATAATTGAAAAAGACAAAGTTCTGTAACATCAATCATATTTTGCTGTTAAAAAAATTAAATATGTGATGGAGTAAAATTATAAATGAGATAAAGAAAATTTAGAAACGTTCAAGCCTGCAATACTCTCCATAATTGGAAAAGACAAAGACAGGTAACATTCATACCTGCAATATGAAAAAGACAGACACAAAATCCTTGAAGTTTCTGTGTTGAAATTTTTTAAATATACCATAAAGTAAAATTATAAATGAAATAAGAAATTTTAGAAATATTGGTCAAAGGTATGAAAAAATATTTATAAATTAATATGTTAGAGAGTACAATTCAATTTGTAAAATTGATCAAGTTGCATAACATGATAAATAAGTATTTAAATTTTTAAATATCTAATAGAATAAAAACTAAAATAATCACATAGTGCAATGGTCAAGTTGATAGGAAAATATGTATAAATTAATATGTTAGAAAATACAATTCAATTTGTAAAATTGACTAGGTTCCATAACATGATAAGTATTTAATATTTTAAATATCTAATAGAAACAAAAATTAAAATAAAATAGGAAATGCTACCACTTGCATCACATGATGCAATGATCAAGTTGATAGGAAAATATGTATAGATTAATATGTTAAGAACTACATTTAGATTTACGAGTATACTTATCTTTAGATAAACATATGTAAAGTATATTAACATAAACATTTCTCAAGAGTACTTAATTTTAATTCAATTTTTTTTATTCATTTTGAATTGTGATTTAACTCCAAAATAGAATCTTTTTAATTTATAGATAGGTTTACATAATTAAATTATTATTTTTAATTATGTTATTCTTTTTAATAATTTCATATTAGCATACTTATCTTTAGAGAAATATAGGTAAAGTGGGTCTAAAGGCATCATAACCATTCATTATTTAACTTAAAAATTAATTATATTAATACATTTTAATCAATATTAAATCATTATAATACTATGGTATTATAATTAATATTAAATTTTTATTAAGATATGATTATATTATTATGTTTTAATATAATCTTATTATTAATGCTTGTCAAAGGCAATACTATTGCATTCACTTGAGCATTGAGTTGTCATTAATAAATTAGTTTTCACTCAATCAAAATATTTTATTTATTTAATTAAAAAAATAAATTATAAACTAATATGTGAATTTTTTATTTTATAATTTATAAAACTTAGTTTTTTCTTCAATGTAATTGGCCAAAACAATTTGAGTGTTATAGGAATAAATTTTTAGAAATGATACATATTTTATGCCCTTTTTAGAATTTATTTATATTTAATAAATAAATGTCTATTTTAAATTTTTATTTGGCAAAATATAATTTTTGATTAATGGGAAATAGGTTTTGCAGGGACCTGAAACCGTAATAGCCAAAATTTGCTAGAAATAAAGAACCTAAGACCCAATTATAAGCCCCCAAACAACCAAAAGGCAAAAAAAAGGGGAAGCATCCTATAATGAAACAAACAACAAAAAATAGGGGAATGATTTCCACAAAGTATTAGAATGAAAAAATGGGGAACATCCCATATACCTTACAGATTAATGCTCTACACCTTATTAACCACCATGTCCACATGAGTAGCTCCTCTATATTTTCTTCTAAGTCTTGTGGCATGGTCGCACATTGAATCTGAAACATCACCTAGGTCCACAACCTATTTCTTTGACTTGTATCTCCCAGTAAGTGAAATAACAACACCTTTGGGTAACCCCTTTAGAATCTCTACTTGATCACATAGCCTCCTCAGATTATCTAAACTTGTTTCCATAGCCATTCAGCTAACTGCAACAATAACTTTCAATTTATCACAAACCTTAACATTATCATCTTCTAGGGATTTCATTCTCTACTCTTGATAATTTTTAAGATCTTCAACCCCCTTCAAATTTTTTTGGTTCATCACAAGAAGCTTATTAAGCTTTTCATTGTAAGGGGTGGAAACCCCTTTTTGCTTAATTGCATTTAGCTCTAACACAATCCACATTAGGAGAGAGCAATGACCATCCATAGTTTCTTTGATATCGCTTCCTATATTTTTTCTATCATACACGAAAGACCCTTTCTCCAAAGGAGTATCATTTCTCAAAGGGATATGTATGTATCCAAGTCCATATTATCATCGTTTACAGGTAGAGGGGATAGGGGATAAGCTTCATCACGCACATTATCCCATTTAAGTTTCTTCGCATAGGATGCAGTTAATTGGCCCTTTCATTTTCCTTTGGCCATGACAAAAGAAGAACCATTATATTTTACCCTACCTATAATATCCCCACTAGGGTTGAAAGAGTCGGGGACATGCTTAATAGAGGGGGAATAATCAAAATGCTCATAGTCTGAAATCACATATTTTAAGTGAGACTTGGCTTCCCTTTTTGGGTTTTTTTTCTTTCCTAATTGAGCCCCATCCTCATCCAATAAGGAATCTTCCTTAGGACCCATCGAGTACTCCTTGAGAAAGCGATTGACATATTTTTTCACCTAGCCATATGAGGATTTATAGCTACTAAAATAGACTTGGAAAAATCCATTATAAGGTGAACTAAGCCCTTATGTAGAACTGGCTACGAGGGATTCTTTCTACGAGCTTTAATGCTACGGGAATGCAAAGAGAATAAGTAGAAAGGAATAGATTTATATTTATCATAGTTTAAATGGTTTAAAATGATGAAGTGGTAGCTAAAAAGATGAGTAAAATATCCATTCAAAGTAACATACCTCATAATAAATTTAGCTATCTTGGCCTAGAGAGGAGGAATGGACAATCTATCATAGTTGTGATCAGTTCTTCTTTGAACCTTTTATCTCTCCTTTCCCAAGAAGAAAATTATAAGGGATTCATTGATTCTTTTTTATCCCTAAACAAATTCCTCCCTTCAACCAAGGTTTTTGAGACTTTGGCCACTAAATCCTCTAAGATAACCAATTTAATGCCAAATAGCTTCAGCACACCATCATCTTGGTCATCGATAAAAGCCCCTATAACTTGAGGATCATTCCCATGAACACTCTTAGTGAAGGAGGTTAGACCCCCTATAGAAAGCTCCTTCCAAACATCCTCATCACTCTTCCATTTATCATAAATGATGGGCTCTACTCGGTTTCAATCTCCCCTCACTTTTATACAGAGCTATCCAAGATATAGATATAGTAGAATGAAGAAGGAAATGAACAATCCAAACCTCATAAAATCATACATGTGATTTGAAACCTTCATAAAGGAAGGTCTTTTTAAAAGGTTATTCCACACAAAATTAAACACACTGGTCATTATTTCCCAAAGCTCCTCCATATTAGCACATCTTTTCATCATTACAAATAAGAGAATTAATTTTGTATGAGATGAGGTCATTCAATCCCTAATAAATTTTTCTAGGAAAATTAACCCCCATGTTGGCAAAACTATCAGCAAAAAAGATCTTGTCATGATAGACATTACTTATTTTAAACTTTTGAAATAGATTTATAATATCTAGAAAATCCAGCATAAGGGACTTAATGGTCTAACTAGGATGTTGAGATCCATTAAGGAAATTTATAATGTTCATGGAGTCAAATTCAAATCAAACTCTTGTGAATCCAAGGGACACCACTAGTTTTAATCCAATGTTGGTTGCATAAGCCTCAACATAGTAGTTTATCTAGGATCCCAAAGGGAGGGCCTACTATCGAGACAAACCTACCACTATGATTACAAACCACTCCCCCACAACCAGTAGGTCCAATTTGTCAAAATACAATTAACAAAATCAAGTAACTATTTGTCTATTTTAAAAAATTATAAAAATGACATTTAACTTTTAAAACTTAATATTTATAGAAGTATGTCTCTACTGATATTTTGGTTCTTTTAGAAGATGTAGTCAAGTCATATTCACATTTGATCAATTTCATGCATACATTCTTAGTGTGCTAAAGTTAATTCTCTACATGCACCTTCACTTCATTTACTAGTTTGCAACGATGGCCTGTAGCTCCCCTCATGTTGGTATTCAGTTTTCATTGATGTCAAATGAGATATAAGATTAATGTGAAGAAGGTTGATCAACATGACAGGTGTAGCCTATTTGAGGTACTACAACTGATATCTTATTGATAATTTTTAATGACTTCTAAAGTCATATATAAGTTTAATGTTTAATCCATCACAAGTGTATTATCAAGATTGAAGATTGGTTTTTAAGTGGTAATAATAATTTTTTATGATATAATTTTGATAGATAAAGGAGAGGGTTTGGAATTGTTTCATGAGTTTCAACAGATTACGTTGAATAATCAAATATGACGTGTTGGAAAAGCCACATAGAAACTATTTAATATGTTGAAAAGCCACATTGGAACAATACTTGACAACTGATTATAGTGTGTTGTCATTATGAAATTATCATTGGTGTATCCATGTTATAAGAAATTTTATGAAGGTTATAAAGTTTGTCGAAACCTGTTCTTGATTATTGTTTTAGTATGCAATGAAGATATAACTTGTATCTATTCTTTCCACAATGATGTCAGTATTTTTGTATAGATGAATTTTTGTTTTTTGAGAAATGAATAAGTTTCAATGTATGTGAGGGTTCTAAAGATATCATCTTAATCAAGGTTTGAATATTGTTGTGCAAGGGAAGGTAATTGTTCTAAGGGTTTAGGTATATTAGTTCTTTTAATTTTCTTCAATCAATTTTATAAGTATTATGTATTGTGAGTCTTTTCCATGGCTACATTTATAGACAATGTTTAATGGCATTTGTCATATCATTGGACAAGTATGTGTTATAGATTACAGAGGTTGGTTTTCTAAGTTATTATTGTAGATCAATTTCAAATACATATTGTGAAAGGATGCAATAAGATTGATCAATGAATTGAATATAAAATAGGTTAACCCTCAATATTATATTTTGGTTTCTTTAAGTCTGATATAAATCTAGTGAGGTGTTAAAAAGTACATATTGTATTACTAATGAGGTGCATATTGTACTACTAGTGAGGCATTGTCAGTGAGTCATAACTTTTAATTAATGAGGTTTATGATCAATGAGGCTCAACAATAGTATCTTTATAGTGTTTTTAAACGCTTCTAGGTTTTTTACTTAAATCTTTGTATCATATGATGTGCATCACTTATTCTTATGCTTCATGTTTCGATATATTCTTTGATGCTATAATTTTAAGCTCTATGAACTAGTATATATAATTTTTTCATTACATTTAAGAGTTTATTTAATAAGTTAATTACATTTTATTGACCACTAATTCACTCCCCTTAATGGTTTGAGGTATTCCAAAAATTGGTATAAGATCTAGTTCCTTCAAAAAAAATAACCACTTAAAGTTAGATCAAGAGAATACTATGAGAAGGAAAAACAAAAATAGAGGAAAAAGTGCCTAGAGGGGTTTTGATAACAAAGCACGTAGTTGTGCTAGATGGCAGGAGCGGAAGCGGGAGGAAATTTGAATTTGAAGGTGGGTGGGATTCCTGGTTTGCAGGCTATGGGTTCCTTGAGGGATGCTTTCTGCGATGATTCCCTTGTAGATTAGGACTCTATAGACCTAGAGGAAAGGATGGGGTCCCACATGAAAAGGAGAAAGACCCATGAAAGGAAGCTGGGGTGGGGGCTGACCACCTAGGCTTTCCTAGGCCCTCCTCAACCACGATGACCTAGGTACATGACCAGGATAGTCTCCATCATCGATGGTCAACACTCTTTGGGATTAAACCCAAAGGCAAGTCCTCTTTCCCATCTATTAAGGATATTTCAAACAAGGAAAAAGGCAAATACGCAATAAAAATTCCTGACGAATTGGTTGACCACAATATTGCATCCATGGACCATACTCTAGTGGGAAAGTTTGTTGGCTCTAGACCTAACATAGACATCGTTAGGATCTTTGCAAAAAAAAAAAATGGGACTTGAAGGGTCAAGTCCAGGTTACAGCCATGGCAAATGGCTTTCTTTCTTTTGAGTTCTACTATAAAGAGAACCTGGACAATATCCTTTGTGCTGGCACCTAGGCCATAGGAAAGGCTACTCTGGCATTGCAAAAATGGACTCCTAAACTTGACCTCAATGATTCCTTCTTTGTCCAGGCCCCGGTGTGGGTGAGACTGCCTAAACTTCCCTTGGAGTTCTGGTATGAAGGTGTTTTTGACGGGATCACCAAATATTTTGGTACCCTTCTCTCCATTGACCCAGTCACAGTGGCAAGGTGTCATCTCACCTATGCAAGGATTTACATAGGGGTGGAAGAAGGCCGGGATATGCTAGAAATCATAGAGCTTTGATCCAAATTGGGAAAGCGTGTGCAAAAACTGGACTATGAAAGCATCCCCTTTACCTGTTTCCACTGTAAGAAAGCTAGCCACAGATCTAAAACTTGTCAAGTACTCCAGAAAAAAGAGAAAAGGAAAGCCATACAAGCACAAAGGAGTTAATAATAGCCAATAAAAGGAAGAATCAACAAGAGAAAAATCTATACCCCAGGAGGGCACTGAGCTCAAAACTCACAGAGTTTGGAAGAAAAAAGAACAACCAGTGTCCACTTTTGTAGTCCACGAAATCAGGGCTAAAAAGGAAACTAGGGATGTGGAGGAACTGCAAAGGCCTCAGCTTGATACCCAAGAGTCTGGTGGAGAGACCCTCCCCCACAAGGGTTTGGATCTGGACATCACCATAGAACAAGAAACAAGTGAAGTAAACAAGAATGATGTTAAGGTTGAAAGTGGTGACTCGTGCCCAGGCACCAATTCAGTTTCCTTTATCTCGGACTCCATAGCTCCCCCTATTTCTGGTGTGAATATGCACAACTCAAAACCTAGCCTTGAGATGTAGGAATTAGGGAAGTACCAATAGATTGAAGATTTTATGGTCACAGCCTCCCCAAACCAATTCAACAAAATGGTAGAGTTCTTCGCCAAGCATAAGGATGAAAAGGAGGGCTGGATCTTAGTACACAAGAAAAAGAAACCCATCCAATCTTTCCGCACCTCCATCAAGAAATGAAAATCATTTCTTGGAACATTCGTGGGCTAAATAGCTCACACAAGAAGGATGTCATAAGAAATATGATTAGGGATCATAGACTGGATATTTTCTTAATCCAGGAAACTAAAATGTAGAAGGACAAGCTAGAGAGAATCAAATTCAATAAAGTTATGGAAAGTAGAGCTACTAACTCTGATGGTGCTTCCGATGGCCTCACCACCATGTGGAATTCACATCACCTTAGAGCTAATGTTATCTTCGAAGGAGGTAACCTTATGCTCTTGCAATTTACTAGAATCAAAGACAATGAAAGTTGGTTCATTTTTAATATTTATGGTCCTAACTCCAAGAAAGAAAGAAAGATCTACTGGAACAAGATTAAATCCACCTTAGACCCTTTTAACTAGTCTAAGGGTATCATAATGGGGGACTTCGACACACCCCTAAAAGAAGGGGGAAAATAGGGAGGGATAGCCCTCGAAACGGAAAGCAGACAAGACTTAATGGACTTCATTAATGACCTGGCTATGCTTAATATGGATCTTCAAGGTGCCAAATTCATCTGGTCCAATAGGTGGGTTGGAAAGGATTGCATCCAAGTCCGATTGGACAGGGCCCTATTTTTGCCAGACTAGTTGAATCACTATAGTATCAACCTCTCTGCTTTGGTTAGAGCTAGTTTTGACCACTCTCCTATCTCTCTCTCCCTGGACCAGATTGCCAAGAAAATGAACTTTCCCTTCAGATTTTAAAAAATGTGGGTCTCCCACCCAATTCTTCTTAACAAAGTCAAAGAATGGTGGAACATTGATGTTGAGGGCACTGCCATGTTTAGAGTGGCGAAAAAACTAAGGAACATCAAATATAACGTCAAAAATTGGAACAAAGATGAATTCAGCAACATCTTCACTTCCAAAGACAAGACACTCAATGAACTAAACGACATTCAAGCTGAAATCCAGAAGCAGGGATATGATGAAGACAAATTGGATAAAGAAAAAGATATCCTCTCGGACTACCATAATATTATTGGGCAGGAGGAAACTTTTTGGAAGCAGAGATCGAGGTCCATTTGGCTAAGGGAAGGGGATCAAAACACTCACTTCTTCCACCTCTCAACTATGAGACACAGAGCTGCTAACATGATTAGTAGAATCAAGAAGGGATACCAAGCCCTGAAGGAGGAAAAGGATATCGCAGAGGAAGCTATCTCTTACTTTTCTCATCTCCTTTCTAAAGACCAGGAGCTTTCCAAGCAAGATCAGGTCAAACTCCTCAATAACATCCTGAGTATCATAACTGATAGTCAAAACAAATCTTGATGCTCTATTCCAGATATGAATGAAGTTTAGAGAGTCATGGATTCTCTTCCTGGTGACAAAGCCCCTGGCCCAAATGGCTTCCTATGTTCTTTTTTCATCTTTTCTTGGATGTGGTGAAAGATGATGTGGTCAAAGCTGTGTACTTAATTTTTTTGGCTCGAAGAATCTCCTCAAAGAGCTCAATGCTACCTTCTTGGTGTTGATTCCCAAGACTGTTGGCATGGATTCTTTTGAGCAATTCAAACCCATTAGCCTTTGCAACTCCTTCCTTAAGATCATTTCTAAGGTTATCACCTCCAAGATTCTCAAAGTCCTCCCCTCCTTGATCTCACAACAGTAATCCACCTTTGTGCCTAGAAGACAGATCTTGGACTCCATTAAGATGGTGCATAAAGTGATTCATTCCTTAGAAGAAGCAAAAAGGGAAGGTCTCCTTCTTAAGCTTGACCTCTCCAAGGCCTACGACCAGGTAGACTGGCAGTTTCTTCTCAAAGTTCTCGAAGCTTTCAGTTTCAACTCCCATTCTTGCAAGCTCCTTCATCAAATTAGCTTGACCCCCTCCTTGGAAATTATGATTAACGGTTTCCCATCCTCCTTTTTCAAACCCTCCAGGGGCCTAAAGCAAGGGGACCCTCTTTCCCCTATTCTTTTCATCATTCTTGCTGAGTGTCTGGGGAGACTCATTCTGGCTTCAAAAATGGATGGGGACCTGAAAGGCATCAAACCCTCATCAGGAAACAATATCTTTACACACCATCAATTCATGGATGACACCATTCTTGGTGGAGAGGCCTTAGTGGGAGAAGCTAGAGTGGTGAAGGTTCTTCTCAATGATTATATCAGAGCTACAGACTAATCTATTAACTGGAATAAAAGTTTAATCTTCTTTGTTAACACCCCTAAAGGTAGACAGAGGAAAATTGCAAATATTCTGGGATGTGGAATTGACACTTTCCCTTCATCCTACTTAGGACTGCCCTTAGGTGTCAAACCCCCGGAAGCCTTCTAAAATAAACTGATAGACAGATTCAACAGGAAGCAGGCTGGCTAGAAATGGGTCATTCTCAGCCAGACAGGAAAGATCCAACTAGTCAAATCTACTTTACAGAACCTCCCAGCCTATGCCCTCAGCCTCTTCCCCATCCTGACTAAAGCTGTGGAGGCTATGGAAAGAATCTAGAGAAGATTCCTTTGGTCAAGAGTTGAGGAACACAAGCGTATTCTCCTTATAGCTTGGGAGAAAGTCTGCCGCCCTAAAAATGTTGTTGGCCTTGGTATAAGGAAATTAAGACCTTTCAACAAAGCCCTTCTAGCAAAATAGATTTGGAGAATCTTCAACAACAAAAGTGAGTGGTGCGATACCATTGAAGAAAATAACCTCATGTATAACTCATTAAACAAATTTTTTGATGAGACTGACCCCCCTAAAGGTTTTGTCATTTGGAATGGTCTCCTCAATGTCAAGGAGCTGGCTAAATCCAAAGCTAAATGGAAAATTGGAAATGAACATTCTATCAATTTTTGGAATGACAACTGGCTTCAGATGGGAAGCTTAAGAGACTTCGAGACTCTCTATGCTTGGAGACATGTTTGCACCCAAACCTATGGGTCCCAAGTTAGAAACTATAAAAGAGATGACAATTGGGTGGATCTCTCTCATATCTCATAGGACCTGACTCTTTTGATGATAGCCCTCAATAGGTCTCTCTCTCTCATCCAATCAGGATAAGATTATCTAGGAGGACTCTTCGGATGGTACTTATATAGTGGTCTCTGCCTGTTCTTCACAGACCTCTCAAACCCAAGATGCGAAGCCACTGTGGGCCAAAGCTTGGATCCTAGGCCTCATGCCCAAAATCAATGTTTTCTTCTGGCTCTTGCTCCAGAACCATATCCTCACAGTGGACAATCTCATCAAGTGTGGGTTCTAGATTCCTAACAGGTGCATTCTTTGCAAATGTCAAGAGGAATTGGTGGACCACCTATTTATTCACTATTCCTTTGTAAGTAAAATCTAGCAATACCTTTTCTCGGTCTTGAATTTAACTTGGTGTTTTCCCCTGTCTTTCATTGACCTCTTTTCCCAATGGACTTCAAAAGTTTTAATCAGGACTTCCGGTTATTCTGTACTTGGATCCTTCCACATCTTTGCTGGGGAATCTCGAAAGAGCATAACAATCGTATTTTTCGTGATTGTTCCTCTCCACCCAAAATTATCTTTTAAAAAATCCAACATGTTGTTAAGGAAAACTTTTTCTATTGTGGAAGATCTAATCATCTTGCAGGAAAGTCCCAGAAAACTACCCAGGATAAAAGACAAAACTATGCATGGAGCAGTCCTTCGACTGGCTAGACCAAAGCCAACTTTAATGGTGTTGCCAAAGGGAACCCAGGTCAAGGTGGAAGTGGAGGAATCATCAGGATTTTCTTTGGCCTTGGCACTGCGGCTGTTAGTCTTCCTCTGGGTGCCCAATCCAATCATTATGTTGAAGCTTGTAGGGCTCTCTAGGTCACCAAACTCTCTCAAGACATGGGGGTCAAGTGGCTCTGGCTAGAAGGAGACTCGATGAACATCATCAACTACTTAAACCTCACTCACTCTCTCTCCTGGACTATATCCAACATCATTGCTGATACTCAAGCCATTCTTAACTCTTTTAAAAAGGTGTACATCTCCCACGTGCACAGGGAAACCAATGGTGTGGTTGATTGGTTCGCCAATCTAGCCATCATGAAGGAAGCTAATTTGACATGGCATAAAGGAGAAGATTTTCCCACTGAAGTGAAGAGTATCCTAGATAAGGAAAGACTCCATTCCACTGAGGGTATCATTTTACAACCACAATGATTTGCAATGAGGACAGTGGTTGTTTCCCTATATTGGATAGTTACACTAAGAATAGAAAGGTCACCTACTCGCCCTCTGGGCTATTTGTTCCTTTATTTTCTTTCCTAGGCTTTGGTATTTTCATCTTTCTCTAGCCTTGTCTACTCTATTTTTCTATGGCCTTTCGGCCCTGGCCTCTATGAGGCTTGTCTCTTTTATGTTTTGTTCTTGCTTCTAACTTCTCTTTTAGCATTGGGGTTTCAAGAACCTTGTAAAACCTATTTTACTTAATAAAAAACAAAGGACGTAGTGTAAATGTTGATGAGATAAATAAAACACTTTTAAAAAATAAAATATGAATGCCATATTGTGAATAAAGGAGAAGGTTAAAAAATAATTAGATGAGATTGAAAAGCTTTGGAAAAGAAACATGAAATTAGAATAGCATCTTCAAGAGATTGTTAAAGCAAATAATGCTTTAATAAAAAATCTTGATGAATATAAAAATATAATTGTATGATTAAAAACTCAAGTTGAAGAAAGGAAAAGGGCTGTCGAAGAAGTGAGAACTTGCCAAAATTCAAGGAAGAGAAATATGAAATACTATAAGTGTAGGTTATCTCCCTAATAAAGGAACTTTGAAAAACTATTGACAAGTTGAATACTAGTCTCAAGTTTGGAAAAAGATTTGAAATTCTAAGTGATATCATTAATAGCCAACAATTATTTACCAACAAGATAGGATTAGGTTATGAAGAAAAAAAAAATTTGATTGAAAAAATAAAATTGAGAACCCTTGTTGAGATAGGGAAATGTAGCCAAGAAAAGAAAAATGTATCAAAAGTAAAGACAACAATAAGGATCAAATCCAACCAAACTCAATCACATCTCTAAAAACTAAGGATACATTGAGAAGAACCTTCCATTCAAGGAAAACACATACATATAATTTACACCATGCATTCTATGGATTTTGTTACTCATGAAATCACTTTGGCCAAAAATATAAGAGTGTAAACAAGAATTAGAAACCTTCATAGATATGGAGAACTAGGCATCATAATGTCGTATATTACAGGTGCAATAATTATGGGCATGCGACTGGACATCGCAGATATATTTTTGTAAAAACATGTAAAGAACATAGGACAAAGGAAATGAAGAAAAAATACAGATCTACAATGGTGTGGAGAAGGAAACACAATCAAGACAATGAGTAGAGTAAAAGGGATGAAACCATGTTTATGAACTATGCACTTCATGCACAAGTGGTATCTCCTAGATCTTAAGGAGAAGAAGACTTTCAAGGGGAGTTAAGCATGATAATATTTTTCACCCCAATGCAATAATGAATGTGATAACATGGTAATGAGAGTAGCTCACAATGATTGAAATGAAAGAGATAATAGATTAAATGTAAAAAATAATGATGATTTAGCGAGTAGAATATATACATTCTGGAATATATATTCAAATGTGCAAGAAAGCAGTGTTGTGTAGTCATAATAGCCAAAGATAATGAACAAGTTAGGTGAAAATATTTGTATTAAAGAATTCCTATCATGAAGACATCTTTCTCAAATAGGGTTCTTTGACTATACCTCAAGAGTATTTACTATTTCCATATGAGATTATTATTTTTTATAGAGGTATTCACTATCTTGGAGGATGGATTAGTTCTATCAAAATTTTTACTTCAAGGTATTTGAAGAGGATCATTCATAGAATGGAGATGAGATTATTATAAATAAAAAAAGAATCTAAACAAGAGTAGATCTAGTAAAGAACCCATAAGAGAATCGTAGATAAATGAAGTAGTGTATGTGTAGAGATATTAGGTTTCCATCACAAGGAGAGAAAATTACAAGGAGTGGTAATATTTACTAGTGAAGGAACATAGATTTCATTGAGTTCACAATGTACTTTCATGGAGAAGTATAATATTCAATAGAAAATAATGCCCAAATCTAGATGTTTTGAAAACAAAAATATGATCTTATGGAGATAATGGTTTTTTCATGCATAAAAGTTAGTTTCAATAAAGAGATTTCAAAAACTATTAATAGCATATGTAAAATTTGAACATAACATTTAGCAAGAAAATAGATAGCCACTACATGGAGAACATATCACCACTATTTCATTAAGAGGATAGCTATTATAGACATGCCATGTTGTATGAGAAGTGGTATAAGGCCTTATCTAATGTCATGGTTTCATAGAATATAGATCTCAACTCTATCATGAATAAGGATGAAAGAGATAGTGGCTATCAAGAGAGTAGACAATGGTCATAAATAGTATCATAATAATGGATTGAGAATATGAAATTGGTGATATTCATTGTTATAGAGAATATATATCAAATTAGTGACAAAGAGAAGTGCAAAACTATTCAATGTATATATTAATCAAAAACATGTTGTGGATATCCTGAAGATAGTCATGAAAATGTATGTTAGTGATGAATGAATGTGAAGGTGTATGAAATAGTGACACTAATGAAACAATGATTGTGTCAAAAAGCTATTATTACAATGATCTAGAGAAAAGGTTAAAAATAATAATGAGACAATGTAGTAAAAGAATACAAAATGATGAACAAAAGGGAAACGTGACAGAGAGCGCATGAAGATATAGTAAGATAAAGGTATGATGCTTTGATCTAGGTTACAATGACATTATTATGATTTCAAAATATATAGTTTGCCAAAGCACATTCACATCAAGGATCATCAAACTTACATCAATTAGTAGTAAGACTATGATCAAGAACAATAAAAACCCAAAAGAGACACAAGTATACTCCTACAAGCTTGTCATCACAATGCAAATAAAAGTGCAGGTTGGCTGATAAAGGAGACAATATCTATGAGAGGATAGTGTTATAAGTAGTAGTTGTCGTTGCACCAAAGGATCGACCTGTTAATTCCTGATACAACCACTAGACTTATAGAAGACACAGGAGGCTGTTAAACCATGTCACGAATCCCGAGGGGAGCGCTGACCATTTTTCCAACAATCTCCCCCTCAACATTACCCAAAGGGATTCAAACCTGTGACCAAGCTCTGATACCACTTGTTATAAGTAGTAGTTGTCGTTGCACCAAACGATCGACATGTTAATGCCCAATACAACCACTAGACTTATAGAAGACACAAGAGGCTGTTAAACCATGTCACGAATCCCAAGGGGAGCGCTGACCATTTTTCCAACAGATAGAGACTAAGAATTATTATTACAATAGAAGGAAATGGAATGAATACTCTAGGCAATGTTTGACTGTTGTAGGAGCAGTGAAGAATTATGGATCATAAAACCATGGATCAATAAAGATACAAAATAATGGAAAAGCATACATAGGAGTTGTAAGAAATGGTAAAATCAATTAATAAAAGATTAGAACTGTGGCAAGCACAAAGTATGCCACGTTTAGGACAAAGTGGTGCACAAAAATGGAATAGTAATAGTAGAGAAAGGGCTATACTGAAAATCAAGGTAAACGAACATTCACTATGATCAACAGTAGTTAAAAAGTAGTGATAAATTTCAAAAGGCACTTTCATGATGGCATGCTTCAATTGTTAGAAGTAATGATGATAACATGGTAGTAAGGAAATGACATTTATGTCATTAGGATAACAGAGATAGACATCATCACTTTCATAAATGGGGTAGAGGTACAAGACACTAATGTTTGTCTTGAAGAGCTAAACAAAGTATATCATTGCTATGTCAAAGATCTAGAAGTCGATAAGTGGGAGATATTTTCCACCGCAAGTCAAATTGTAATATTGCTATGGATCAATGAGTTTGACTCAAAAACTATATAGTTGAATTTTGATAGCAATACAATGATCTAGAAGTCCTTTATTATAAATGAGTAGTTGAAAATCTCATGAAATTCAGAAGTGAAATTGTCACAATAATGGTTATAAAGAGATGAAGAAGACCTTGTCGTGAAAGGGCAATAGAAAGCTTGTTCATAGATCATGATAGAAGATTTATTTACATCTTTTGTTGTGTCACTATACTATAGAAGAGATTATCTTCTATTCTTGGAAGCTATTTTATGCATGTTCTAGATCCTAGCAAAATTTAAATGTAAAGGGTTTCGGGTCCCTTCAAATCTTATTTTTTCCCTAATTAAAAACTATTTTGAAATCCTAAAATCTTCAATCGAAACCCTTATTATCTTTAAAAATTATTTAATTTCTCCATATGACCATAATTAGGAAGGGCGATATATTATCTAAGAATCTTAAATCTAGGCTTTTGATTCTTAAGTTCCAAGCTTAAAAAATATGAAATATTCTGTTCGAGAGTGGATTTGGTACCCAACACTTTCTAAATTAGGTCCATATATTTTCTGTTAAGAGACTAAATGAATAGATTATTGAATTTCTGATTTTTTTACACATGATGTATCTATATGTGCCCATTATTATTTGATTGGATTAGTACATATCATAAATATCGTTAGAGATTTCCAGTTTCCCCTACTGTAGTTTTAAAGGACTGCATTATTAGTTTAGTGAAGTTAACTTAGTCCAGGTCGCAAATCATTAAAGATGGGCAGCCAGCAGCCATCTACATCCGTAGCGTTGTAGCTCCCAATAATTTTTTTCAATTGAAAGAAAAACTGTATTAAAAAAATGTATAAATATAAATAATAAATAAGAAACAGCAGAACAGGTTGCTACCTTAATTATTATGTGCACCAGGTTGCCGGCATCGTAAACTTCAAAGACATAATAAGAAACCCATATCGAAAGAATTAGTTAAACCAATCTTTTACAATTCGAATTTGATTTTTTCAATTTCTAGTTAAGAACACTAAAACATACATTCATTTTATAGTAATGCCCCACCATCCGATTAGTCGGTGCAGCTGTAAATATTACAGATAACCCATCGCCAAATTGGAGAAGTTCACAGGACAAACATGTTTAATGTAGATATAGAGACATGAACAGAGCGAAAAGCGTTAGAAAAAACACATATTAACTTCATCTTTCTAGATTTAGAGGCTGCATACTCTCCATGTCCATTGAACTGTACTCACGGGATACATGCATTGACCAACTCTGCCCGTGGCTGCTAATTTTAGTGGCATTCCCCGTCTCCATATCCTTGTCATCGCTGTTGATTTCTACTTAAATATAAAAAACTGATTTTTCTCGGCCATAGTGCTGCATAATTTTAACATACAGCACTGCAGTGAATATAATTAGGGAAGCCAAGTAACAATTGAACTGCAGATTGGCCAGAGCCTTGGCTCTCATGTTAGCTCCCTGGTCATCGCATCTCAGCACCATGTGACCGTGCTCTGCCTTTTGGTATAAACGCAGGAATCCAGAGTATGAATCCCATGTGTATAAATCATATTCCGTGAAATAAAATATACATTGATCTCACCATGGCCACTAAAAAGCTCTTTGGAAAAGGGATCTCTAAAATAGTGGAGGACCACTGCCCACCAAGGTTCCCCACACCAAATTTCTTTACTTATCTTCCCACAGAAGCAACTTTGAACGTTACGTCATTCGGTAAAGTCTTTTTTTAGTAGAACGACATTCTCTTTACTCGACGCCCACATAGACAAATTGTTTATTGGAAAAAAAAAAATGGAAACATGGGATTTTGCGAAACTCAATCATTGTTATCATTTTTGGGCGTCACACAAAAAAAACAAAAGCAAATAATTAGGCTAATCAACTGTTCGATCCACTAGAAATAATTAGGTTAATCAACTGGAACAAATGGAAGGTACAAGTCAATGAAGAGGTTTCATTAACTCTATAGTCTATACAAGCTAACTCCGAAAGAAAATATAAAAGGCCGATTAACGAATCAGTGCCCGATTTACATCAGGACACAGTATCATAGCATCATTTATCCAAATTTGAAACTTTACTTTAAATCTGCTTTTCAAGCTTTAAAATATATATAAAGCCCCGATTTCAGAAAATCAGTGCCTGATTTCTGCTGAAGTAATTTGTTGATATAAACTATCTGAAATAAACTTCGATACTGCTGTGAACAATAATCTATAACATGACACGGCATCATTAAAATCTAACATTAACCTCATAAAATTATGAGTTATTAACAATGAAAACATGGAAAATAACGACCCAAACGCTGTATCCAGACTAATGGGATTCTCTGTAGCGGAAAAAGAAAACAACAATAAAGTGGAATAGAATAAGATTAGATTAGAGGGAAATCTGCGGAAGAGGAACAGGGGTTGGAGTTGTGGGAGAGTAGACCAACGTACCATCTATCCGTTTTACCACTTCTTTATTTCTCTTTGTCCACCAGTTAGCTGGGATTTGGAGGCTTTCAATCAATAAGTCAGAGTATTTGTTAACTAGAGCCGGATCCCTTCCCGCGGACTTAAAGGGTAGCTTGTGATTTCCTTGAAAGCCATCAACTGCGTGCAAATAAAGCTCCAAGTTGTGAAAGTTTGCAGGATTATGCGTTTGCTTCATCAAAGGCGAGCTGCTGCTGTCTAAACTAATCTCTACTCCCACATGCACATATGCCCATGGAAGCCAGTGCAGAAGCCTTGTCAACCATCCCAACTTTTCGTTGAAAAATATCCCAGGAATTGTTGGAACCAAGTCCCTGTGGTTTACCAGACGCAGCACTTTGACCCCAATCTCTTCCATATGTTTGGCAAATGACAGGTTTCCTACACGTGGAGACGCAAAGGAAAACACTGTGACGGGAATTGAGGTCACACCATATTTATTCACCATGGTTTCCTTGATATCGTATGCGCTCAGGGTTGCGAGTGCAGCTCCCAAGCTATGTCCAGTAAATGTTATGCTCAATTCTTCTTCTTTCTCTGTGTATTTCTTCACTAATCTGAGTATCTCACCCATTACAATTTCCCTTGCACTAAGCGTGCATCTAACAGAGTCCTCGTCGCTAGACGTATAGCAACTGAGAAAACCCTTCTCTATCCTGACATCTGGATTTGAAATGGTTTGGATGTTGGAGCAAGTTGTAGCCTTTGATGTCATGGCAGGAACCAATATGTCTCTGAAATTTTGCATCCATTCAAAAGCAGTTTGCGTGCCTCTCCATGCAACAACTATGTCACGTCTTCCCAATCTCTTTATCTCATCTGGGTCAGTGCAAACCGCAATATAGCCAATCCAGGCAACGCCCTCACTTGATTCCTCGCCAAAAATGGAGTCCAAAAGACTCGTATTGGCGTATATATATTTGGTAACTTCGTATCCACGCCCACAATTAAGCAATTTCAGTCTCTGGGCGAGATTGCTTTTGCTGCGCTTAGAATTCCCATAGTATGTGGAAGAGGGCGTGCTGTCAAATGAATCGTAGCACTGCTGTGCAAAATCACCATATCTGAGTATCTCTGCTTTGAGAAGTGGGTTAATGGGATCGAGCAGGCCATTCCAATTCTTGGCACCCTGGATATCTTGCCATATACCAGAAACCTTGAATTGGGTTGTTTTGTCTTCTACATCTCCATTAACTTTTCCATTTGCCTCCTTCCAGTTGCTCAAAACTAAACGAGATAGCGCCATACTCTCGATTCTTACGCTTGTCAGAAACACTTGTAGCTCTTGACAAAAATATAAATAAAATCTTCTTGTTGTAGCTCTGGTAAAAAAATATCTTCTTCTTTCTAGGTAATACAGAGATCTTCTTCTTTTACAAATTTCCTTCGTTTTAAAATTTCCAGCGCAGTGGATATAAATAGAGAATGGGATGGGATGACTGAAGAATTTGATTGCGTTGTGAGGCGTTCCTTGACTTGGCATTTCCTTGACCTGGCCTCGTTTACATTTCAAACTAAATCAAATCTTCCAATAAAATCAAATCGTTTACTTGGCATTGTGAGGCGTTCGTTTAAAAAAATCTTCTACCCTCTGGCTTATATTCAAAACTAACAATCCTCGGATGGGTAGGTGACTAAGGTCGGCGTTCCATTATTGCAACTTCTCTTGTATTCTTGCGATGAGATTTTAAGAAAGGATGACAACGCCAAAGTACGGCAAAAATCGGTGAAGCTTCGTCATGAATGGTACTTGTTAAAGATATTTTTGACTTTTTAAATGTTATATATTGAAATTTTCACTGCATTAGTTATTATTGTCTGATTAGAATGTTATTATCAAAGTGAGCTGTCGGTACAGACGTATAAGGTTGAAATTCATTACACCTATTGGCACGAGGTTTTCTTGTCAACAAAATGATTCTACTCAACTTTTTATTTTCCAAATTTATAGTTTTAGTATTGTTTACCCAATAAGATTTGGACATCTTTTGTCAGTATACTATATGTTTATTGTAAAGTTGTTTTTAATATCTTT
This sequence comes from Chamaecyparis obtusa, assembly GCA_027943335.1. Taxonomy (NCBI): domain Eukaryota; kingdom Viridiplantae; phylum Streptophyta; class Pinopsida; order Cupressales; family Cupressaceae; genus Chamaecyparis; species Chamaecyparis obtusa. The sequence goes on along the minus strand of BSBK01002970.1, from coordinate 10,585 downwards.
TTACTGCAAAAGTGATTATGCATGGTGTTTTCTTCAATGATATTTTGCAGCTGTCGACTAACTTTTATTAAAATCTTCAAAGAGAAATTAAGAAGCAATGTGGAACTCAAAACGTAAATAACTTTCACTTTTAGCTCACAGCTCTTGGAAAGGAGACTAAAAGATTTTTACTTAAGTTTTAAATATTAATATTAATATGTGCAAGTGTGTTGTTTTCTCTTAATAAAATTAACATTATTTCTTATTGTAATATACAATCAGCCTTAAACTAATTATTTTTAGTTGTCATCAATTTGGTTATATTTAGTCCCTTTGTGATGTTTTGTTCTATATGTAGTCAATCTTCAAATTGTTACTTTATACTAATAAGTTTTGAATTGCTTACTTTTAGATTTGTTTTTTTTCATTTTGTTGATATCACATTTTTAACATATGCATATTTTCTAAAGGGCTAAACACTTTTGATCTGGAGCTATGAACTAACAAGGTCACAAATGGGGACCTTATCCCAATTTAAACATTCAATAATACAACTTGAATGTAGTTTGAAACTTGGTGGCAACAATAATAACACTAGAACTTGACCATCACACCATGCCGAAATTGACAATAGATGCATTTTTTTTCAATAAACAGAGAATTATGCATTCTAGAATGTTATATGTTATCAGAGATTCATTGTAATTTTGATTTGTGCTTGTATGTAACACTGACACTCTATTGGAAATAGTGATTGCTTTGTAGGTTTTGAGGAATATGGATGTGCTATTTACATCGTTGATTTGAATTATCAATATACATATTATATTTATTTTATCTTTTTTATATTTTTATTTAAATTTCTACAAAACTTTATTACTTTTAAAATCCATTTGGTAAAAATGTAACTGTATTGATGGTCATCATTTCATTCAAATGATAAGAGTGTGGTGAGGTTCAGACATTCAACAAACACATAAGATGCATATTCATTAGATTCATTAGAAGATGGTCTTGTAATTGTCAAAATGAAGATGTTTTAATTAAATATATCTACTTCAAAAATATTAAATCATCACAAGGAAGACAAACACAAAAAGAGAGTAGAGAAAGAGAGATAGTGAAGGATGTAGCACGTGGAAAGTAGAGAACTATGGATGGGCTCTATGATGTTAAGAAGAAGAAGAAATGATACCCCCTCTCTTTTTGTGGAGTGGTTTAACAACTCACGTGTTGGTTGTACAGTTTTAAATTTTGTTATGAAGATATTATCCTAGAATATGAGGGACTTGAATAGCCACAATAAACTGTAACACATGTTGAAATGTGCAATTCAAGAGAACAAATTGATATCTTAATCCTTCAGGAAACTAAAATGAATAGGGAAGGCTTTAAGAGGATTGCCAATAATATTTGGCATGGTGCGGAGTGGGAAACTTACGACTCTAATGGTGCCTCTAGCGGGTTAGCTACACTATGGAATCCCGATAAGGTGGATGGATCTCTATTTCATTCCTCAAACAACAGTTTGATTGTCTCTTTTAAAAATGTTGGTTATGGTATTTTCTAGAACTTAATTAATGTCTATGCTCCAAATGTGAGGTCGTAGAGGAGATATTTGTGGGATTCTTTGGCTGCTCTAATTTTGGGAAACAACTCTATTAAGTGGTTGATGGGGGGAGGGGCAAGGGATTTCAACTCTCCTCTCTGTCCCTCAGAGAAATCTAGTGGTACTGAAGACTTTAGTGAAAGCATGTTAGATCTAGGTGATGTTCTCACTTCTATAGGAATGATGGATATTGATCTCCATCGAGCGACATTCGCTTGGTCTAATAAAAGATAGGGGAATAATATTATGCAGGTTAGATTGGATAGATTCATCCTTTCCTTGAATTGGCTAGATCTAGAAGATTTGTATCTCTTTATTCACCCTATAACTGGATCTAATCATAGTACCCTTATCTTAGATTGGGTGGATGGTAACAGGTGTAAGAACTGCTACCTCGACAACATAGGCCACATCGGCAATTATAGTAAAGACTAAGGAGTCAGTCAACAAGTCAAAGGTTAAATGCACAAGTTGACTAGATGCAAAAAGATTCGTAATAATATAGGAATAAAAGAATTACAAATATTGACCAAAATTGTTGAAATGATAAAACATGCCTATGTCCAAAGATAAGTGGAATGTCAACCATCTTCCAAATATCTTAAATTTTATCACAATAAGAGATGTCACATCAAATACAATACAAGTACAAACCATCATGTCTGAATAATAACTTAAGAGATTTTCGACCAACTATCGAATCACATTAATAAAAGATAAAGATTAGATAAAATATGAACTTCCATATCTAATGATAAAGTAAACATAAAAAAAATTGTCAATACCACCAGGACAAGTATGTAGGAATATAAGCACTAAAAAGAAAGTCCTTCCTGACAGAAGCTACGATCACCTGTTCACACAAATCATCAAGGCGAGAATATTGAAGGAGTGTGTTTCCACCCTACCACGAAGTAGTTATGATTCCCCATAATCTTTCCTGACATGAAAGACACCCAGCCCAGCTAGAGGGAATCTAATCAAGTAAAACTTATAGGAGTAATGGAATTGTGTGCCAAGACATCTATCTACTAATATAAAATTCATGGACACCCCAATATAAATACCCCAAATAAGTGAAAAGAAGCAAAAAATTATGCTTTCATAACCATTTCATTTCATATAATTGTGATTCCATCTCATACATGGAAAAACATACTATTACTAGAGACAAAAAAAAGTCACCAGACTATTTTAGCACATGTCTTCATGGAGTTCAGTTTCGTCAATACATTTCATACAAACATCATGAAAATTCCAAAATTCTAGAAAAGAAAATCAAACATCTTCTTTTTAAGCTCTTTTTTCTCAGCATTAACACATCACATATTTGCAATGATTCACGATCTCATTTTCTTACTCATACAAATATATTCAATTAATCCAGTGCTCAATATGAACAAGGAATACTTTCTTTTATAGTTCCAACATATCAAATATTATCATATATTGTATACATTGGAAAGGATTCATGCGTACATGAGAAAACAAGTTTGCATGAGAATATATAGGATCATACCTAATAAAAATAAGTGGATTTCTATGCTAGTTATCCAAATAAAAAGAAACATTAATTAAAATCACTCACTCTTTTCAGAATATGAATACTTATATCACTTAGCACACAACCTCAATCCACTACACACATACATGGAATAATGTAACATAGTCATTTATTTTAAGATATTTTGGATATTCACATACATATTCATAAGAATTCTAATTAAATAAGACATCCTACAACTAATTGTCAAGTCTTCTTTGATTATATAGGAATTCATCCATCCTTTTTGTACTTTCTTCAGCTTTCTTAATCATCTCATTATGTTGTTGTTGAATTTTCACTTCATTCTTCAGTCTTTCATTCTCTTCTTTCATTTCACCAATGTCTTCGAATTTTCTAGTAAGCTCAAATTGTTCACTCTGTTGACTTCCCGACTCATGACAACCATCTGATTGGAAATTTCAGAATGATTCTTGGTGAGTCTCAGTATCTCAGATTCCTTTTCTTTAAGTGTTTCAGTCATTTGTCTTCTATCTTCAATAGCCAAGTTCCTTTCTTGTTCAACCTCTCTTGCATTGTTCATGACATCAATCATTCTTGCCATTTGAGTCTCTTGACTGATTTGGAGTTCTTTCACTTGATCAGAAAGATGTTGATTCTTTCCAAATAGATCTAATATAGTTCCTTCAGATGCATCAGATATACTTCTAGATCCAGATCCATATCCTTCAAATGGTTCCTCTATCTCTTCTTCCTGATAATCAGTCTCATTTAACCAAAATGTCATTTCCTTCCTTTTGACTAGTAACTCTCTCAATTTTTCTTTGGCTTCTTTGAATCATTCTATAAGAATTTGCATTGCTAGTTTCTGATTTTCAATAGTCTTATCAAGCTTATACCTTTCCATCTTTAAGATATTTTCTCTTCAGTGATTAAACTTCATCAACAAGAGAACTAGCTCTAATACCAATTGTTGGAATTATGGAAAGGTTTGTACTGAGAGGGGAGGGGTGAATTAGTGCCCTTAAAAAATTTCAATTGAATCCTTGTAAACATGTATTTCATTAACTGACTGTATCATTTACATTCACCAATCATCCAATAACATAACTGAAATATAAATGCATGTAAACTAATCAAATATGCAAACATGAAACTCCATACACTTAACATATGTATTTTGGTATCATAGAAACCCTTGTTAGAAGGTAAAAAGTGTGGTGGGGATTGAACCCACAAAGCTTCACTACTGCAGTATTAAAGTTGTTGGTTAAGGCTAAAATGATTTGATCACTTTTGGTGATCTTACCTTGTTAAGAGTAACAATAAGATCAACTAGATCTACCTGGTTAGAGGATTTTAGAAACACAATTAAGTGTGCACTCGATTAAGAGATTTTACAAAAGACTGTCAAATCTACTTTGTTAAGAGATTTAAAGTCTTCTACAATGGTAAAAAAGTAACAGTAAAATTGATCTGTAGATAGCGACTAATCTTGCCTAATATCATATCTATTATGTACTTATTTTTATCACCTTAATGTGATTGATCTCTTCTCTAAATACTACTCTGTAGCCTTTTGTTTCTGATAAACTATATACTCTATCAATGCTTCAAAATTTAACCCTGTCTGATCTTCACATGTCTCCCAATGGTAGCTACTTCATGTGTGATACATGTCAAAATGACATCTATACAATATTTATATCAAAATGATTTGACCTAATTAGGGTTTAGATAGTATCTTAGAAAACCTAAGATCTACGATACAAATGAATAACCTAGATCATATTTACATTGGAATTATCAGTTATTAAATGATTACATCCACATTTAATTTCACCTCGATCTTGTTAAACCATTTTCTAATTGGTGTAAACTGTTTGCCTTGTAGTTTGAGCCATTCCAAACTGCTATGTCATTTCCTTCTTTACTCGGTGTATACTACATTCATTACTCAGTATTTCACTAATGCTCGATATATAAGAATGCTTGATGACTACTGTGCTCGGTATTCAGTAATCATATGACTCGGTATGAGTACTCAGTCAAAACTATATTCAGTTAGTATAGTATTCTGCCATGTATTCTACTTGGTGTTTAGGCTCTATGTGTTGACCGACTAGAATGTGTTGTCGCCTTTACTAACTATATGACTGAATGATACTAATGACAACTATTAATGCTCTATGGAGTAACACATTTTTCTACAACACTCTAAGAAGACTAAGGAAAAGGTTAGCAATGAGAAGGAAGAGGTCAATTTAGAGGACTAACAAGGTGAGGAGAGACAAGAAGAGGTGAATCTGAGTCCCCAAGCTAATAGTGAGAAGAAATTGGATACAGAAAGAAAAAAAGAGGAACAAGATAATATGCCTATCCTAGTTGATTATTGATGTAGTGCATGGCCAAGAGAATCCCCAAAGGAGATGTCCAAGCCCCCAGCTAAACAACCACACAATGGAATCACAACACGAAACTAAATTTGAAAGAAAATAGATATCTTTATTCATCAAAAACTAATTATATGCAATGTGTTGGGCTATAAGGCCTTCTCGGTTACGACCAAATACAAAGCAAGGAATAGTTCTACAAGATCCCTTAAGATACAACTCCAAACCCTAACTCTAGCTAGCCATATCTATAACAATAGGCTACAACAATCTGGTAGGAACCCTAACAAGATCTAAACTTGTGCACATAGGCCACCAAGAAATCTTCTTGTTCCTAAGCTCACAAGCTACTAACTCTTATAAATCTCCCTCAACATCTACCCTAGACCTTTCTTAAATATACTTCTTCAACCACAAGTCAACTGGAAGAAAGAAATAACTCTAAACCCAAGTCGGCTCCTAAAATAAAGCATTATTGAATGCAATACAAGTTGGCTCTCAAATATCCTCACAAATAATTAATTCTCCATGTCGACCTCTAGATCCACATAGGATAATGTAACATAAGTTACCCACATTAAATACATCAAGTCGGCCAACTAAATCTCCAAGAACTCTAGTCAGTAAGCCAAAACTACCAAGCGTTAGCAAAACAACCGAGCAAGCTAGGCATCACTGAGAAAGCACGTCTATCAAGCACCACAAGCATCACTGAGCATAGGTTCTATTGAGCACCAGAAGTTTTTCAAGTCCTTCAGTGATCGAGCCCTTCAACGACCGAGCTCCTTGGTCAATACTGAAACCAAGCAACACTTCTTCGACTGAGCCCCTCAGCCAACACTACAACAGAGTAATACCCTTCCAAGAACTCTCCAAAGCAACTATTGAGCACTCCTCCAAGAACTCCAAAGTAGTCACCGAGCCAATCCAAGATGCTCCCGCATCAGACTCCCTAGATAAATAGAAAAGTTTTTCCCACACTTTGATGCCAAAAGAAATCTCTACGTCCATCTTCATCTTCACCAAAGGCTTCCACTCCAGCTTTACACAAGGCATGCCAATCCACAAAGCTAGGAAAATAAACAAGTCCATCAACCAAGTCCTCAACCAATATGCAACCAACCAATCAACATGTTCAACATCAAGAACAAACTGAACCTTCCACTCATCATCAAGTATCAAGTGAGCATCCCATCACAAGACTCATTACTATCAACCAATAACTTAAGTCCACAACCAGAAAACAACATCTATACCACAACACCTAAAAAAAAATTTGGCAGCACCATGATCAAAAAGGTGTTCAGTAATAGATAACTCTTCACCAACAACAACCTAATCAGGCCCAACCAGATGCTCTACAATCTCCATGTCAGATGCAACTGACTGAACATGAAAACAAATCTTCTCACCAGCCTTAACAAGGTCAACAATAGCATCAAAAAATATAGGTACCTCAACAATAGCCACAAGTTTCTCTGTAGGTTTCAGGTCAGACTCCACCAACTGACCATTAAAACCACTCTCACATACCTCCTCAACCTCCACACTGTCACAAGAAACCTTATCAAGATGTCTTCTCTCTTGGACCAGTTTTCTAACTGGTCAAGCAACTTTCTTCCAAATTGGCATGTTCCAACTCCGGTAACCTCTACAAAGCTCAACAACACTTTCCTTCACAATTTTATCAACCCGGTTCTCCATATGGTTCAACAAATCTAGTTCCCACTGAGAAAACCTCTCAAAAATCTTTTCTTCCACCACATCATGAAGAGCAACAATCTCCCTAGGGTCCAATCCTCTCGAAGACATCTTCCAAGATCTTTGAAAACTAAAACTACCACCAGATCAACTAAGATCTAAGAAGCTTCCCTTTCGAAGGTCCTGGTGCAAACTGCCTCAACTCAGTGATCTATCCACACACTCAAGAACTTCAAGCTCTGATACCACCTAAGGTAGTGCAAGGCCAAGAGAATCCCCAAAGGAGATGTCCAAGCCCCTAGCTAAGCAACCACATAATGGAATCACAATAGGAAACCAGATCTGAAAGAAAATAGATATCTTTTTTCATCAACAAGTGATTATATGCAATGTGTCAGGTTGTAAGGCCTTCCCAGTTACAGTCAAATATGAAGCAAGAAATAGTTCTGCAAGATCCCTCAAGATCCAACTCCAAACCCTAACCCTAGCTATCCAGATCTACAACAACGGGGTGAAACAATCTGGTAGGAACCCCAATAAGATCTAAACTTGTGTACACAGGCCACCAAGAAATCTTCTTGCTCCTAAATTTGCAAGATACTAACTCTACTAAATCTCCCTCAACAACTACCCCAGACCTTTCTTAAATACACTTCTTCAACCACAAGCCGGCTAGAAGAAAGAAATAACTTTAAGCCCAAGTCAACTCCTAAAACAAACCATTATTAAATGCAACACAAGTCAGCTCTTAAATAGTCTTACAAACAATTAATTCTCCATGTCGGCCTTTAGATCCAAATAGGAGAATGTAGCATAAGCTACCCACATTAAATACATCAAGATGGCCAACCAAATCTCCAATAACTCTAGTCGGTAAGCCAAAACTATCGAGTGTCAACAAAACAACTGAGCAAGCTAGGCATCACCGAGAAAGCACATCGACCAAGCACCACAAGCATCGCCGAGCACAGGTTATACCGAGCACCAGAAGTTTTTTGAGTCCTTTAGTGACTGAGCCTTTCAACGACCGATCTCCTCAGTCAATATTGAAACTAAGCAACACTGCCTCGATGAAGCCCCTCGACCAATACTACAATTGAGTAATACCCTTCCAAGAACTCTCCAAAGCAACTATCGTGCACTCCTTCAAGAACTCCAAAGTAGTCACTGAGCCAACCCAAGAAGCTCCTGCATGAATTACGAAGACTATGTCAACCATGATGTGCCTATTTCCCCCTCTATGTCTGTGAATGATGAATAGGGTCTTGAGGAGAGTCAACCTGCCCAAGATGAGGAGGTTCTAAAAGAAGCCTCCATTCAACTAAACTTGGAGGACTTTAACAATAAAATGGATATTACTAAAGGTGTCCTCCAAACGGTGAAAGCTAGGCCCATTTATTCATTTAGGATGGATAAATGGAAATTCCACAAAATAAAGGACATCCACCTTAAACATCGAGATATTGCTGCCAAATTTGAGAACCTTATGCATAATATGGAAGATTAAAAAGATGAGAAGATAGAGGTGGGTGAAAGCACTAGGGGTAAGGAAAATGTGATCCAGGGGTTGGATAATGCTGAGTTGGATAACAAAGTTAGGGTTGTGATGGATGAAAAAGTGTAGATTCTGAATGCTAAGGTGAACACAAATAAGGCAATGCTTAAGAGGATCCTTCATCACAGTCATAAAGGTGTGAAGAATTTAATTGAAAATCGTAAAGAGTTATATGCTATGCTGGAGGGTTTCCATCGAGAAATGGTTACCATAAACACAGAGCAAGAGATTGAAGATTCTGTTGGTCAAGCTGCTGGCCCAAGGAAGTGGACTAGGGAAAGTCTGAAGAAAAAATATGTCATGATGCCAAAGGAACTAGTGAATCTTAAGGAATCTATCTAGAAGCTTTGTGATATGGAAGAAGACATTGCTGAGTTCCTTAAGCAACTAGTCTAATCTTTGGTGGCCTATTTTTGCTAGTCCTTTTCTATGTGCTAGTTTGTAGTTTTTTGTTGGTCGTTTCTGTTAGTTGGTATATAAATTTTTATTTGTTAAACTTTATTGTTATATCTATCTAGGGGTTGTGATGCTTTGTCTTAGCAGCTATTTTTTTTTTTCTGGTAGTTAATGCTTATCTTTTCTAACATTTTGTAAAGGGTTTCAGGGTTCCTTCAAAACCTTCTTTTGCATTAATCGAAAACACTCTAAAATGACTCTTCCTAGTTTATCAAAATACATTTCAACATTTCCATCTGATTTTGTAGAGTCATTTGGAAGTAGTGGGATACCAATAGTAATTTCTGATTCACTTTGTTCAACATCCATATTCAATTATTTTCTAATAATTGTAAAATTATGAAAAGAGGTTAGTATCCTAGTATGATATAACATGTGGATGAGAAGAATATCCACACATTTTAATCTAGAAAAATACATCATTTTAAGAAATCAATTTTCCAATTTCTAATAGCCTAGGTTATGCAATTGAATATTTTTCTAGAGTAAATATTTTTCTTGATCAATCGCATATGATCACTTTAGGAATCTAACAAACAATCATACAACAATATAAATATTTCTAGATGTACATTGATGATGTTGGATTGATGCTTTAACATATTAAGGATTAAAATACGTCTATAAGAATTCAAACTTGAATTTTAAAAAAATCAAACTATTTACATGTTTTGGAAAATAGATCAAATAAAAGAATGCATGAACTAAGAATGCTTAACAAATTTAAAATACACTAATTATTTCAGTAAAAGTAATTATTCAGTAATTATTTCAATAAAAATAACTAAAATACACTAATGATTTTACTAAAAGTAATAAAAAGTATTTAAAACTAACTAAATATTATTGACTAATCAATTTACTAAAAGAAACTAAAAGTTACTATATATTATTCACTAGTTATTTTATTAAAATACACTAATTATTTCACTAATAGTAACTAAAATGAAAATTCAAATTATTTTTTCATAAAGAAAATATTAATCATATATAATTTTTTAAATTAATTTTAAAATAATAAATATTTCTTAAGCAAATAATAATTTTACATTTAAGTATTAAAACCCCATGCTTAAAGGATAGAGTGACACACACACACACACATACACGTGTGTGTGTCTATATATATATGTATATCTATATATATGTATGTGTATATATATATATATATATATATATACACACACACACACACACACATATATATATACATAGATACACATACATACATACATATATATACATATATACATACATACATATATATATATATATATATATATATATATATATATATATATATATATATATATATATTATATATATATATATATATATATATATATATATATATATATATATATATATATATATATAATATATATATA
>BSBK01002969.1:0-97554 GCA_027943335.1 Chamaecyparis obtusa | reverse complement strand
AATTCATGCTCTAGGGAGAGATCTAATTCCCTTTACTACACAATGGCATTTTCACCAATGGGCATTGTATCTTATAGGATCTATACATCCTCATTCTTCTAATGGACATACCCATATAATCACAACTACAGATTATTTTACAAAATGGGTAGAAGCAGTCCCTTTGACACAAGCAACTGGAAAACAAATATCTATGCTCATCTTGAACTACATCATATGTCAGTATGGTATTCCACATTCTATAATCACAGATAATGGTGGACAATTTAAGAACAAAGACTTGGATGATTTATGTGCCAAATTCAATATTACACAACATTGGTCATCTATCTACTATCCTCAAGGGAATGGACAAGTAGAGGCTTCTAACAAGAATCTATTGAAAATCTTGCACCATACAGTTAATAAAATAAGAAGAGACTGGCATCTCATGATCAATCCAGCTCTCTAGGCCTACAAAACAAGTATTAGAACACCTACTGGGGCTACACCTTTCACTTTAATTTATGGGTCTGAAGCGGGTACTGCCTATTGAGGTTGAAATCCCATCACTAAGAATCAAAATGCATGGTCTAGTAACTAATGATGACTACAAAGTGTCTAGGTTGCAAGAACTTGAACTACTAGATGAGCGCAGACAAGCAGTGTATGATCATCTTAGAGTATATTAGAAGAGAATGTCTAGAGGCTACAACAAGAAAGTCAAACACAGAGAATTTCAGGTTGGCGATCTAGTCTTGAGAGAGAATCCTAAAAATCAATCACATAGAGAACACAAGGGGAAGTTTGAACCCAACTGGCTAGGTCCCTTTGTTATCACTGCTACTTTTGGCTTTGGTGCCTATCAACTCTCAACGACTGAAGGAGAACAACTCCGAGAACCAATCAACATTCTCCATCTGAAGAAATTATACGCCTAAGGCATTCAGTCTATGGTAAAATGTCCTAAAAAAATCTTTAAAATTGGAAAAAGTCTTGAAAAAAAAGAACATCTTGGTGAAAACCTAGCAATGGGCGCCTTGATGATTCACAAAAAAAGTAAAAAATATCAAAAAAATTGCAAAGATGAAAAATACAAAAAAAATTGAGAAAAAGAAAAAGTGCCTTGGTGAAAACTTGAAAACAGGAGCCTTGGTAGCAAAAATAGAGTATCTACCAAGATGGTGAAAACCTGGCAAACGGGCGCCACTTGTTTCAAAATGCTCCATCTATCAGCGCAATCTTGGTCTTTCCCAACTTTTAGTCTTGCTTTAGTTTGTACATATTTCCTGGTTTGTTTCTGCATTCCTATTTTCAATAAGTCAGTTTGTACACCACTCAGCTCAAGTGTCTATATCCTATCAATGTTCCAAACTTGGGGGCAATCAATGTCATATCCTATGGTCTCCAGTACATCTTAGACAAGTCATATCCAATCAGAGTCCTTTGAAGCTTCATTTGGGTCGGTCAGTCAGTCTCATCTCCAAAAAGGATTTTGCATCTACAACAACGCAATCAAACACAAACTGAAAACAATCTATGCTTTTTACATGCTTTTATCTCCTTGCATGCTTACTGATTCACATTGAGATTTTTGCATATTGTGTCTCTTTGAGCTCTTCAATGATGTCCTTTACATGATTTAGAGAGTGATGACTGGGGGCATAATCTTTTTTTTTGTTTTCTTCTTGTATGTGAAAATCTAACAACTTTGGAAATTCTAGATTGAAATGGTGTCCGACTGTAAGAGCCTCTATCTCGAATTGGATGGCCATGCGTACCTCGACCATTGATACCTGAAAAATTCAAGGAAGTTTGATCTAACTATTGTCTTTTGAGTGAGTTCTTTCTCCTATTGTGAAATGCGATCTTACCTAAGGATGTGAACAATAAAGGGTCACTACGGGTAATTCACACTGGACTTAGAATGATCTCTTGACTGCTTGATGTGTTTGTTTTTGCAAGGTGTATTCTGGTCATCACGGCGTTTATTTTTTATGCTTATACAAATTGCTATATCAGAATGGACATGATATTCAGGTCATCCTGGCATTTGTGCCTTGGTGCTTATATCTAATCCGACATTCCAAAAATAAAATCAATATTCATATGTCCATATTTGCCTAACCAGTGGGTGTTGTATTGATTCCTGCGCATACAAATCAATATTCATATGTCTATGGTTTCATAACTAGTGGGCATTGTATTGATTTCTCTGGTTACCTAAAAAAAAAAAACTCAATGATGACAAATGACCGACATATGATCAGTGACTAGGTCCTAGGTCTTAGGTTGCATTTCATTTTGCATGACATTTTGCACTTTGCATGATTACTGGTGCAGAATAATGGAAGCCAAGTACCTCCAAGGACATCCCTATGGGAGGATGTACCACAATAGTGACCTCCCAAGTGGATCCAAACAATGGAAGAACATCTGTAAATGCAAGACCCTTATGTCTAAAGGAGCTTTTTTGGCAAATTGGAAATGGGAAATCCATCAAATTTTGGAATGACCATTGGATCCTGAACCAACCTAACCTGGGCTGCAGATTCAAACCTCTTATGGACTACCTTATACCTGTCTTGGGTAATAGAGCCTCCAACTACATCGCTGGCATGGACTAGAAGGATATACATAATCGATTAAGGGACGGACCAGACCTTCAACATTTGGCCAATGAACTCATGGAAAACTTGACTAATATCAGAATATTAGGGCTTGATGACTCCATTATTTGGGCCCCCCATCAAGGCTGGTACTTTCTTTGTTAAGTTTTCTTACAATCTACTTTTGAAGGAGGAGGGTAACCCGAGAGACTGGCAGAAGGTGTGGATCCCTCAACTTATGCTAAAAATCATTTTTTTCTAGTGGACTCTTATGCATGGTAAGGTCCTAACCTAGGATAATCTTATAAAGAGGGGCTTCTCCATGGTGAACAGATGTGTCCTATGTAAGAAGGAGGAGGAAATAGTGAACCACCTATTTATCCACTATGATTATGCCACCAGCATCTGGCAAGAGGTTATCGATAATTTGGGTATCTTGTGGGTCCTAGGTAGAGAAGTGCATAAATTTAATAATGGGAGGTCTCCCTCCAATCACCCCCTGCTCCAACTCCTTTGGTGTATGCTACCCCCCTCACATCTGCTGGACCCATTTGGAAGGAGAGGAAAAATAAGATTTTCACGGAGGATAGTAATCAGTCTGAGACTTGTCTCCATATTGGAACTAAGTTCCTATGTGAGAATGCCAGGGTGACTAAGTGGAAGCTACCCTCTTCTCCTCCTGCTGCCTGGGAAGTTAGAATTGCTGACAGCTGGAATCTCATAACTGGCTTCTCCAAATTTGACGATGCTAAAAGGATAGCTAGAAATGCTACCAGATGGACCGCCCTTCTCAAAGGATGGACCAAATTAAACTTTGATGGGGCTGTGAATAATCTTGGCCAAGGTGGGGGTGGTGTCTTGAGAGATCACAAAGGCATTTGCCTATTGGCTTATGCTAGGCCGCTCAATAACTGCACTATCACCCAAGCAGGGGGAATGGCCCTTCTTTGGGGGATTAAATTCGCAAACCAAAATGAACATCAGGCTGCTAAAAATTGAGGGGGATTCCAAAGTGGTTGTTAAGGCTATCAAAAGTGGAGCTAGTGCGGGGTGGCGGGTTAGATCTATTATGCTAGAGATCTGTGAGCTGCTCAAGAGATTCTAGTGCACAACTATTGGTCACACATACAAAGAGGGGAATTTGGTTGCTGATTCGATGGCATAAATAGGCCTAAAACAAATCAAACTTAATAGTTGGAGGGTGGTTAGCGATTTACCTACAGTGACATAGCAACTCATCGGAGGAGAAATGAATATTACAATTTAAATGAGCCAAGCTATCATACTCATTACGAATCCTTCCTGGATCACGTGCTGGTGTGCTCTGGTGATTTTTGTGACTATGAAAAGGAGAACCCAAAACCCCATAAAGAATCATCATTACCTTTCAAATGTGTGGAGTGAGAGCTATCTGAATCAAAGGGCTTACTTGGCTAATAAGGATAGCAAGTGCGTCCCTGACATTATTGCTATTAATCACACCTAGAGATCTGTTAGATCTGGTTAAATGGAGCCCATCTTCCAAAATTTTACCCAAGGCCAACATTTTAAGTAAAATATTTCCTCGAAAAGGCCACGCAAAAATAAGCGATTTTTTATGATCTGCAAAAAAGCTCAGCTCTTAGGTTTTCAGGATAATCTGGTGTAGGAGGGGTAGAGCTTTAAAACGGGAGGCAACACTCTTTGCATTGAACTTGAGAAGATCAATGAGGCTTTCACCTCTAATATGTTGGTGACTCATTACTGCAAAGAAAGCAACATATGGGGTTTTGTGGAGCGAATGAAAGGTGGCATGATGAGCAAATTTTCAAACAATTCATCTTGTCCTGGAACAATAGGAGTGTATTGGTTGGGGGCATCCACTTCCAAATTAACGAAGAGGTCATTGCAAAGGCAACGGGGCTCTCTATGGAAGGGAGGAAATACAAAAAGACCAGTCAAACTCCCGACCCTACCAGTCTCAACCAATTTTTCAAGGAAGGTGAGCAGATGGTGAAGAAGCAAGGGGGTTATAACAGGGAAGAGTTTTCAGACTTCTGGCCGAAAATTTGCCTCATTGTGATGAAATATTTTACACTAGAAGGTAAGTAGACTATGTTTTACTACTACCACTTACCATTCCTGAATCATATTAGAAATAAGGATATAATTTCCATACCCTTCTATCTTCTGCATTCCATAGAGAGTAATATCCTGGATATTAAGGACAACCCTAATAAATCAATCCCTATCCTCGATCAGGGCCTCCTT
Organism: Chamaecyparis obtusa; assembly: GCA_027943335.1. Lineage (NCBI taxonomy): Eukaryota > Viridiplantae > Streptophyta > Pinopsida > Cupressales > Cupressaceae > Chamaecyparis > Chamaecyparis obtusa. Next base: position 92,716 of record BSBK01002969.1, on the reverse strand, counting down.
TGCATTTACCACTTTAACAAAGCTATCTTCCTGGTGCCCCAAGCCCCCCAATTATTCAAGAGATGACCCAGGAGGAGTCCCCGACCAAAACTGAAAATCCCACCCATTCCACCTCCTAGTCCATCCAGGTTATCTAGGAGTCTGAGCTGGGTGCTAAAGAGGGTAGGACCCATAAAAATATGTTAAAAACTGGTTCAATAGGAGGGAGGGACAGGAGGAGTCTCATGTCTTTGAGTCTGTGGAGAACAAAGATAGGAAGGATTCTGACAGTACTCCTGAGACCAAACGAATGCCAAAAAAATGGAGAATGATGGAGAACCAGGTTAATCTGGAGGTGGACTTAAGTGGATCGAGTCATGGGAGGTCCAATAGAATTTCCAAGGAATAGTGTAAAATCAAGATGATGGAAGTGGCCTCTAGAGAGCAATCCCTGTCTGAAAAAGACTCTCACACCACTGAGTCCATGAAAGGTTCCTCAGATGATCATATGAGTCCCCTTAGGACTGGTAACACTCCCTTGCCCAACCTGCAACAAACCATGGAAATCCCCAGTAACCCTACCCTGCTCCTGAGTCCTTTTCATGATCCCCAAGATAAGCCCCCCATCTCTCATTACAATACCGAGGTTCTGGCTGACAAAAATAAATTTAAAGGCACTCTCAAGAGGAGGTTCTCTGATATGGACAAGGAAATTGCAGACATCAAAAAGAATATGCAGGAACTGAAGCACCATTGCATGATGACCAACAAATTTTCCCTGAAGCTCATGCATGCTTCGGCTACAACCCTCTATAATGTACAGGAAAAGCTGGCGGGCGGAAGTCTGGAAGCGGACGAGGATAACAAGGATCTTTTTTTTAGTTCCTGCAGGAGGGGTGGGCTAGGACCCTATTGTCTAAGCATCTGGGTGGGAAGAACTAACTGGTGGTGTCCATGAGTTGGTTAATTTTGACTGGGCATGGCCCTCAGATCCCCTGTCTTGCGTTCGGGGTTAATGTTACTTTTAATAGCTTTTGGTTCAGCCCTGCATGGCTTATGACTATTATTTTATATGCTACTCTTCATTTTAAGTACTCTGGTTTAATCCTTTTGATCAGTGCTGTGATTTATATTTTTATAGGGGCAGAATTAGACTTGGTGATTCTGCTGGTAACTATTTTACCTGCTTTGAGTAGTGCCATTAATGTGCTATTAATGTGCTTCTAGTCCCTTTGTTCCGTGGGCCAGCATCCTCTTGCTACTTTATCTATCAAAAACTATGTTTCTAATTAAAGCTATTTTATTTGTTTAAAAATTATGTCATTTTACTATAGAAAAGTTATTTTATTTTCTATTATTAATTTACTGAGTAGTAATTATTTTATTTTAGAGTTATTTCAATTTTCTATTTTATTTATATTGTTTACTTTTTCTCATTCAAAGTTATATTGAGAATTATTTTATTTTATGAAGTGTCAAAATCCTAATTTTAAAAAAATACAATTGAACAAAAGAATTAAACAAATATTGAATATTATTCCATAATATAATATATTTTATATATAATATTAATATTATTATTTTTATTTATATGATACATTATAAATATTTAAATATTTCTCAATATAAAAAACAAGTTATCTTCAAATTTTTTAATGATATATAAAATTATTAAAAATATTGTAAAAAAAATTAATAACAAAATAAAAACACTTCTCATGCTACAATAAAATAAAACAATGAAAGTTAAAAGCTCAAAAATAATTACTAGTGAAATGACCGCTGGCAAGTGGTCACAAATTTTTTATTTTTTTTAAATCTCTCGAGACATCAAACCCAAAGCCCACCGCAGTGCTCTGTTTGACAAATGGTTTCCGTCAAAATCTGCTCTTTTAATTGCTGACGTGGATCCCACTTTGGAGATGGTATGTATGCAATGGTTATGCCATTTTCCTGTACGGGGTGCATTTTATCAGGAGCTTAGCTGCGTCCCTTATTCACACCTCCAGTGAATGCCAACATGACACTGAAACTTCCTCCAACCAACGCCACTGACACCTGGATGACTGATTTACTATCATTTGTAGTATGAGATTTCGCTATTCGGAGCTCTGTTTCCACTGATAGATCAATGGAAACAAAAATTAGATATTTCTGTGGAGAAGTATCCTCATCTAGCACCATATACTACCCACCAAAAGGGTCGAAAATAAAAAACGTAGAAGATTTAGAAGAAATAAGTATGGCAACTCTATCACCTCCATTTTCTTAGCTTCAATAGTCCTCCCCTGTTAAGTCCAGTGGTAGATCCATTGTACGTTCCTTTCCTCCTTAAGGAGTATATTTATTGAAAAACTCACGGTTGTGTATGTTTGCGCTCAAAACTTCTTTGCATCAGGGTTCAATTTTAGTTCTAAAGAAGACTGCATAATTTTGTCAGATCTAAGTTCTAAGGACTTCTTTGTTTCGTCGGATCGAAATTCTAAGGTGGAGTGCATAGTTTTATCAGATATAATTTCCAAGGAAGAACTCTTTATTTTGTCGGATCTAAGTTCTACGCTGGACTGCATAATTTTTATTTATTTATTTATTACTTCGAAGGGGATTCTTATATGAAAGGCATTTATTTGGGTTAGTTCGATCGACGGCTGTCTCTTACTTCATATGAGTGCAAGACGATTGAAATCATCCGTTCATTTATTTCATCCGCTATTCAGTGGTTATCAAAACATAGGACAACTAGCGGACGATTGCAAAACTTTATATGGTCCGATCTTTCCACTTTTTTTTTTTTTTTTTGCCTTTTGTCGGTTTGCATTGTCGGACTCAAATCCACAGGATGAAGTTATCCCTGGTTAAGTTTGTTTGCTTACAAAAATTTGCATGCATTGTTCATGGAATGATCAAGACATAACTACGGTGAAAACAATCTGAAGACTTCGCTAAATACAGATCTCAGAAACAAGCATATTAAGCATGAAATTCACGCATTATTCGATGACTTTCAATCTACAATTTCGAAAAGCTAACTAAATAAATAAGAAACTATGAACTGAAATATCTGAAGTAAGTTGTGCATATCATGGGCTGGAAATCTTCAAATTATCATTAAGTGATGCCTACGCGTGACAATCTGTAGTCAAATTGAAACAACATCAGTCAAAGATCTAGGGTAACAACATGTATAACATAACCTCGGAGGCCCGATGGCCTCTCAAGGTGACTCCATTTGATTACTCTGCCTCTCTCACCGGGAGGTTCCACCTAATAAAAAATTTCATCCTCTTCATTGTGAGTCCACTTGTTCAAAAAATTAATCAATCCCCTAGCAGAGAAGCCTTTGAAGCACCCATATGTACTTACCAAATAATCCCCATTGTTTAAGCTATTGTCCTTCATTTTCGAGCTCTTGGTGGAGGGATTAAAAACCTGAATGTTTTGCGCCCCATAAGAGTTTCCCATTACATGAAACTTGCTGTCAACAAAAAAACCTTGATCGGACACACTGTGAGTGTTCATGTCGGCAAGAATATCCCATTTTTCCTCCTCCACATTGTAATCTGCAACGCTCCAGAAGAATCATAGATGTATCAGAGGCATTGGTCGTTATCAAGGATAAATAAAACTGTGCAGGACCATTTTCAAGTGTTATTGTTGAGAAATGAGTTACTATGGAGATGCGCTCATGCGCAACAAAGAAAAAAAGATCAGTTAAAGGATAGAAAATCAGCATAGAATGATTATGCTTTATCTGTGAATTTTTTGGTGTACTAGACTTCTCCACTGTTTCATACCTAGTCTGTTATGTCTACGTCAATTTACTAGAAAATCTACTATGCAATCTCTAGCCACCTATGCCTGCAAACTAAAAGATCAACAATAGCACGTAACATGTCTGGTAAACTGCCACATTACAGTTGTGGTTCCACGTGCCCTTCATCCCAAGGCGTAAAAACAATTTAGGTTTTTTTTTATAAGGACTATAAACCATTGACTTTTGTATCCAAATTTTTATTAATAAAAAAACATAAATTCCCCAGTATTAAAAACATAAATATTGTATTAAAAATGTTTAGCCAAAAGTTAGCGGATGTTTGAAATTCTCTAATTTAGCCGAAAGAAAATTCCTCACTATGTTGTTGTAAATTAAAGAGATGTTGATGGAAGGTCCTATGGAAAGGCGTGAGTGGCATTGTGCCCGGCGGGGAGGAAGCAGAGGTGGACAGGTATATTCCCGGATGATCATCGACCAGCAGTGAGAAGGGTAAGCATAAACCCCGCCGTTGTTTCTAAACCATAGTTCGCTATCGCTACTTTTCCAGTATGAGCTTGTTACGCAATACTATGAATAGAATAGGGCACTTCGTTATTTTCGAACCTCTTGATTCCCCTTCTCAATAATCTAAAGGGAAGGGAATACAAAGGCATGCCTCCTTCCTCTGTTCTCACCAATCCGATGAATCAAAGTAGAGCAGTTCCCAGCAAAATTTGATATGGGAGGGGCTAATGGCCTGATTGACGTGCGAGATGAAAGGGAGAACAACTTTGCCGCGCTTGGTCTGATAATCCATAGTATTCAGATAACTCTACCATGGGTATATCGCTAACAGCCGGTCAAGAAAGAGGAACCCACCCGCCCCTTCCTTAATGGATGGAAGCGAAAATCATTCCTTAGTTGCTAAGGTGGACACAAATAGCACTTCAAAACCATTTTTTCATGAATGGAATAGGAAGAGATAGCCATATATATCTTTGATTTAGTTTCAAATGGACCTAAGCAAGGAAGGTGCGAATGGACGACATGCATGGAACTACATTTTCGTAACAATTAAAAAAAATGTTATTCCCCTTTACAGCAGCACATTATGAAATTATCATTTTAATCGGTATCATCCCCACACGATCTCGAACTCGAGACATCCCGTAGCATGGAAAGTAAAGGTCCTAGCATTTTATCTGCTGGATATTCATCTCCTCGTATCAGAATATTTAGATATGTCGCTTATGTATACAATTGGGAACCGCATTTGAATGTCTGTTTGGGAGACAGTGAGTTGTCATCGAGCCAGGACTGGATCGATGCGAGCAGACTACCGGCGTATTCATCACTGGTTGATAGAATAAAAGATAGATGTCTCATCAAGGACATAATGTCATAAAGTAGTCAATTAGACAGGTAGCTTGTAATGGCAAGGAAAGGTATTTTAAAAGTACGAGTATTGAGTAGGAGAGGATCTACCAATATGGAGAGCACCTAGAGAAATGATAATTTTTCAGAGTGGAAGAATGAGATTGTCATTTCTTCTTTTTTGGAATTTCAATAACCAGGAGGGACTTTTAAAATTACAATATGAGGAGAGATGTGGCGGGATTTCAGAATTTTTCTTCCCTGGCTACGAAGTCTGTTCAGCTATCTTCGAAGAAGTAACCAAGGAAGTGGGCTTTTCCAAAGTAGAACTAGAGGCTAAGAAGTGAGAATCCCGATTCTCCGAGCCAAGTCAAAGTGAAGTATGCTTGAGGAATACAAAAATTTAGAAAATAAAATAGCTAACGACATTCTCCAAATTTTAGAATTCGAGGCCGGCATTAAAGAAATGTTGCATAGATTTGAAGAAGAATACATTATGCCATGATTCCCTTTTGTCTGCGCTTTTGGGGCATTGGTCTCGATCGCCGCAATTCGCATGGTGTTTGAGATAACAGAACTCTGTAGGCTATTATAATATAAAGATAGTATAATAATAGATAAAATAAAATAATAATATAATATATAACTATTAATATATTAAATCAAATATTATAAATTAATTAAATATAAATATAAAATTATATGATTAATATTTAATATATTTTTGTAAAGTACAAATAAAATTAATATATAAAGACTTCTAAATATCAAATTATTATAATTAATATTAATATATTTTATACAGTATAATAGATAATTAATATATTATTATATATATTGTTTAAATATTTTTTATTAAATAAAATAATAATATAGTATATAATAAATGTGCATAATTAAATTATAACATCTAATGTTAAGATAAATTTATCATGATTAAATATTATAATTTAATTAGGAGAAATAAAATAAATATTTAGAATAATATAAATATATAATAATAATATACAATTGATTTATTATTATTCAATATTATTTTTACAATTTTTTATTAATAAATTGTTATCATCTTATAAATTTAATTTAAAATAACAAAAAATGAATTAAAGTACTTGCTTTATGAAAAGGAGTAAAAAAAAATATTTTACCTTTTTGACCATTCATTTGTAACTATGGTAATTTCCTTCATTTCAGGCTCTCTTTGAAATAAACAATCTTATTATAAATCAAATTTGAATACAAAGTTACAATTGATATAATGATCGCAGAGCAATTAGAATTTTAAACATACATTTGATGACTCATGATCTATTTATACTCGAAAAAAGAAGACATAATTATAGTTTATTTGTAGTTATATATTTTTTTGGTAAGTGTGAACGCGCCTGCATAATGGAGAACCACATATTTTTAACTTGCATTCAACCGGGGTTATCTCTTGCGAGTCGTGCGATTTCTTTGTCACTGTTTGTACAGTGCGATGACCTGACATCTTTACAGTGCTTGCAGTTCAAAATTTCTATACCAATGACATCCACCCGTGTGTCTCGTCACTGTGAGTAGGCCACCTCCAAAGCTGAAAAGGAGGAAAATGTTTAAAACATAAATAATATAAAATACATTCAATTCTATTAATTTATTGATAATTTATATTTAATCTATAATTATATATCCATTTAAATAATAATAAAAAGTAAATGTTGGAGTCAATATATAAATTATTTATATCCAGCACCTGTAGGTAAAGGAAAGTGATACAAGTGAGTTGTCACCAGATTTGAAATGGTTAAAGTGGGAGTGGTGTTTGTTTACAAGAGGAGGTTTCTGGACAATATACAGGTAAGAAACATTGATTGAAAAATTTAGAGCAATCTGTTTCTATAAATCCTGAATGATACATGAAAAAAGAAGCGACTCTGCATTATCTGTTATATTCCAGCATTTGAAAAACTCATCCCAATTCAATCTTACCACGAATCGGCTTCTTGTTCTCAGCCAATACTGCTCTTGACAATTTCTTGGGCAGAGAAGCACACCCTGCAACCTTCAACCAACACCCACAGCCCTAATCAATCATCTAAATCAAACCAGAAAAACCCTAAACTCATCAATTAATAAAGATAAAGAAACCCACATGAAATTGGGTATGCATTCTTACATAAAGAAAATATGCACAGTATAGTCCGGCTATTATGGATTGTCAAAAATTCCTTCCACAAATCATTGGAAGTGCCAGCACTGTTGCTTGTAGCTCTGATTATCCAGCGCCCAATTGAGGAGGAAGAACCCACCGCTTCATTCTGAGCATTCAACAAACTTAGCATATGTATTGAGAAAGCGCTGAGCACAAGGAAATCGATGGAATCCAATGTGCTCTCCTTGTTGAAGCTTTGTGTGCATCCTTAGCAATGAGAACAATGAATGAAAGCACTGCTGCAGTCGTTAAGGCAGTCTTCAAATTGTCGGTGCCATCTGAAACAGAGAGACGCGATAGTGTAAGAGACGGTGGTGGTATACCAGAGGAGGTAAAAGGGGTGTGCAGATCAGGGGAGGCCTGGAACTCATAAAAGTTAGGGGCCTCATATGCCATGATTGAAGCAGCTTACCCGTATCGATGCTCTCCGCCCGGCCAAGCTGAAATATGCAAAGGCAATAGGAATCGTCAACATGAAATACTCTTATTAGGAGACACTAAACATTACTTCATATGTCTGTGTGTTCTTATTTATGCTTATGCCTTCTCACTATATTCAATTTGACTACACTGCATGTTTCTCGTTGGAAAATACAATTATATATATTATTTCATTCCACATACCCATCTCATGTAGAACTCGCCTTGTAAACAACAAAATAAAATAATTCTACGGGGCCATTGTACAGTTCAAACCCACAACCAAATGCACAGATTCCGCCGTCCGAATTCTCGTGCATTGGTTATTGATTTTACCTTGCCATCGGATTGGTAATAAACAAAACTGACATTTCTGTCAGTTCAGCTTTTGCATTCTCCATGCCACAAATCTATTACATGGACGATGTAGATGCTCTCCTAACTTTGTATAATGCGTTCCACTTTCTGCCTCGAATTGTACCATATTTTGAATAGGTGTGTTGCATTAGGAGATACTATTTACAGAGTGCTAATGAATGATGACGGTGGAAGCAGTGAAGTGCGGGGCATGTGGAGGGGTTTCACTGCCCAAGACCGGAAGTGGCAGAAATATTACGTTGGATGTGCCTAACCATTTCAAAATTTCATATCTGGAAAATAGAGGTGCATTTTTTTATTTAACAGAATAAAGATAGACGAGATTGAGGGCTTTTTATTTACCAGAATATAGATAGAGGAGTTTTAGGGCTTTTTATTTTCTCCCGATTCTAACACATATTACTTTTAGTTTATATTAAGTACATCAATTTTTAAATTGAGATTACACCAAATATAATATATATCGCTCATCATATAAATTTTCACATTTAATAATTAAATTAAAAATATATATTTAAAAGATATAATCAGTACTATGATTTTTAATTTTATTTTTAAATATGAAAAAATTTCTTGTCATAAGTTTGGTTAGACATTTCTTGGTTTTGGTGGGATGAACATTGAACAATGATGGATCCACTACAAGTGTTATCAAGTGAGTAGTTGGATTGATTTTCGTGCTATGTATTTTTGTCTGTGTGATCTTTGAAAAACAATAAATGTGGAAAAAAACACATCTAACACTAGAAAAAGATAAATCAATTAATTATCTGTCATGTTTATCCCTAAATTAGTATATTTACAAACTCATTCCATTGGTCCGGCACACAAATATAAATATTTATTTAGATTTGTATTTAATGGGATTGTTTAGAGATTAATTAATTTAGATTTGTATTTAATGGGATTATTTACAGATTAAATATAAATAGATAGGATATTAGTTTTAGAAATAATAATATAGATTTTATATGTTGATGTTACATAATAGCAAAATGAATCAAAATAACTATTTGTATGATAATGTGATTATGATTATAAGCACAAAAAGTAATTGAATAATTGTGATTTTTTTAAAAACCTAAATCTTATACATATATAGAAATTATTATTATTATTATTACAATGTAATATATTGTATTTGTGTAGTTTAATGTATTGATTATAATTTGTCAATTTATTGATTAATACATATAAATTCTTCACTTAAATTTTAGATTTTACTTTAATATGTGTATTTAGTTTATTTATTATACTATTTAACCTGTAAATTGGGATATATAATTGGGTCAAGAGAATTGTTAGGTGAGAGGATCATCATTAAACTTGATTTCTCATGATGTTTTCAATTTTCAATTTTTAATTTAAATTTTATGTAAAATATATACAATTGAATCTAAAAGGTTTTTTTGCTTAGAAAATTGCTATCTAAATTTGGTGTCCTAATAATAATTGATCATTTTATAATTTAATTTATAGGAGGTCACATCAATTAAAAAACAATCTTGGATAAACTCTAAAAGTAAATAATAGAAGTTCATAATCGTAGAAAATAGGGTAGTTAGTTTTTCATTGTCACCAAATCAATTATAGACTACAAGAGAGTGATCTCAAAAATTTATTTCTTTAATGTGAATATTTATCTTAATAATGAGTTGTCTTATTTTGTATAAATTAAATTCAACATTACTATGAATTATTCATTATCAAAACAAAAAATATTTGTCTCAATCATCAACCATAATTATAAATGAAGGAAGGCAATCTTTAAATAAGGGATAAAAACAACATTTGTTGAGTAAACTTCGTGGCACATACCCCCCAAAAAATAAAAACTAGTAATTGCATTTTTGTATGCAATAGGTACCCTGAATTAATAATTTTTGTACAATATACTCTTACTTATTATGTATTACATTATATTTATCACATTGTACATTTAGTAAATGAATAATTTAGTATACTTAAGGAAGCTATTAATGTAAAAAAATGAATTTATTACTTAAATAGTTAAAATTATACTTAAGGAAGTTATTAATAACCATCTTGAATCTAATGTATTTGTATCTACATTGTATTTATTGTATTGTATGTATTTGTCTCTTAACAGTTGTAGCTTCTTCTCTTCATTTGGTCCACCTTTTTTCTATCATAAATGATTACCTTAAAGTTTTCTTCGCATGTGCATGGAAAAACTTTTCATGTGAAAAACTATTCATTTAATGATTTTAATGATTAAATTAAATTTATTTAGTGATTGTAAAAAAAATTATTATATTAAAAATTGATTTTGTGATAGTAAAATTTAATCATGCTAAAAAATTAATTATTTTCATTAAATTACAAATTTGTATTAGTGATATTCTCATTGAAGAATCTCAAATATATTTAAACTATTACATGAAAATAAGTTTAATTTAACGTGATAGCTATTGCCTTTAAAATCATTAAATGAATAATTTTTCACATGTAAAGTTTTTCCACGCACATGCCAAGAAAACTTTAAAGTAATCATTTATGATAGAAAAAAAGGTGGACCAAATGAAGAGAAGAAGCTACAACTATTAAGAGATTCCAAGCTTTATGCAAATCAAGAATACGGTAAGTACATTCACTCATACATTTCTTGCTTTTTAAAGTGGAGTGATTTTGAAGGAAATAATTATCAACAATTGAAGTGACAAAAATTAATAAATATTTTGGGGGGAAGAGAAAGAAAATCTTAGATAAATAAAGGTTTAATTTTTTTATAGAAATCAGATTGGATTACAATATTACAAAGAATTACATTTCTTACAAAGTTTTCATTCCTTTAAACTGTCATGAATGGAAATATTCAATCTATCAATATCACCGTGACTTTAAATCATTTACTAAATACAATGTAAATACTTATACATTAAATCGAAGATGGTTATTGTAGTACCCCTCGCATCTTTCTTTTGCTGATACTATGTTTAGTTTGACACTGTTTTATCTTGGTTGATTAGATCAGGCATATATTACATGTTATATTTATATTTTGGTGTGTGATTAAACAGTTATAGTTTGGATGTTAATTGTTATGTTTGAACCTGAAACAGAACTTTACGTAATGGTTAAATCTAGTAATGATGGATTTTATATGATGTTTCAAATGCATGTATAAATTGAAGTAATTAGATGATGATTATATTTGGTACTTACCCCATACCCGCATGTGTATGGTATTATGTTTGTTATCGTTATGTTTTCTTTTCTGTTGACATGCATGTATGGTAGAGGAGGAGGCGTAGTTACCTGCATTTAGTCGGGTCCACACGTCCTAGCCATCCCTACCATTGTCTGATAGTATGTTATATATGCACATGTACATGCAATGGGTTTTTATGCAGGTTGCAGGTACCGGGCATCGACTTCCCTGGCTTGACAGGATGAGCGTGCCATTATTATGTCTCAATGGCGGAGAAGGGGAGTTAGCACTCAGGCTAATTCCCTAACCTAACCTAACCATCCTAAAATCACGGATGAGACCTTACTTGACTCACCTAAATCGAATTCGTTCTAGTAGAATGAATCTGATATATGTTTTCCCGGTTGAGCATGATATTATCTTAGGTTTTGTTTCATGTCGGTGTTACATTTTTGACCTTGTGGATCTCATGTCTGATCTCTGATAGTTATTGAAATTATGTTGACACATTGGTAAATATTATGTTATTAGTATGATATAACATAATTAGTTATATATGCTTTCTCTAAGTCTCTTATAATAATAATATTATAAATGGTATATATATTAAGTTTATATGTATGACTATATGTTTATATAGATAGAGCTTATTATATAATCTTGAATATTGAGTGTTATAACTTAATGCAAATGATAAATTAAAAATAAAAGAAAAAGAAATTCTTCAATTTTAAATTGTCTCATTTTAGGTAGTTGACTTGAATAGTAGGGGGGAAATAATAAAATATTTCTTCTCTACTTTCCAAGCCAATTTAGAGGCAAAAAAGAGAGAGACTTGTCACTACTTTTTCATGCAAAATTTAGAGGAGAGAATGGAGAGAGAGATGAAGGGTTGAGGAAGAGAAGAGAGGAAGAATAGAAGACAATTTGGGGAGCTGATTCTGAAGCAACTGAGAGTTCAAGTTTGTGGATTGGAGAGGTATACTCGGCTGGACTTCGTCAGCCTGCTTGTTGATCCAAGTAAGATTTGAGTTCCTTAATATGTTCTAAATTAGATTTTAATCTTTCCACCAAATGAGAGAAAAGATTTATCTCCTCAGATTGAAGAGTGAAGCATTAGTTCAGTGAGAAATTAGTTTGCAATGTGAAATTTTAACCAACATGCAATCCTTCTCAAACTCAGTCTTTAGTAAATCCAATTTTGGAATGGAAATGAACTTGTTACTCCATAACTCAATGGGACTTAGTGATATTTTAATCCAATGTTGTCATATTATTCATTAAATGAACAAATTGGTTATGTTGATATCTCTATTGTTTTGGAAATCAAACCATATCTAAACCTTGTTGATATACCATTAACTTAATGTCCATAGATTTCATAATATTTTAAGAAAACAAATGAAAATTGATGAATGAATACTCATAGTAGTGGAGGAAATAAAACAAAATTAACTTTCAAAAAGAGTTCAATTACAAAGAAATATGAGCTTTCAGCTCTCTGGAAATTGTATGGGAAAAGAATTCCCATACAATTTCTTACACAGTCATTATTTAATTATATCTCCTGCCACCTTGGACTATAAACAAAAATAAATAATACCTAGTCAACACTACTTTATACAACCCATCACTTCTCCACCTTGGAGCTCACACCCCTCCTTGCACAATATTAATAGCTTGAAATGAAAGAATGATTTCTTTTATTTATTTGAGTTATGTCAATTTGAATGGTACGTAGGGCTTAGTATGGGCTTGGAAAAGTTTTTAAAAACATGCATTAAAGTTTGTGACTTTTTTCCCCAAGCTTTCTTTTCACCACCTCTTGTCTTGTCCTTTACTCCATGTCATGGACAAGTACTTGGGAGCAGGCCTTAATGGCTATTAGGTGGCGTGAGTTCCTAACATCAAGTTTTTTTTATTTTCTTCCTTGTTCAAACAACTTGCCTTCACCTACATGTGCGCTTTCCTAGGTGATGGTCATGTGTCACTTCTTGGAATTTATTAAAGTTGCCTTTTTCCAAGCCATGGATTGACTTTGGACGCCATGTATTGGGCTTAGATCATGTGTGGAGTGCTTGGGATTTGGTGGGACCCACCCCAAGTCACTTCCACTCCTTGATTTTCACAGCCCTTTTGGGGAAATTGTAAAAAATGTTTTATGTTTTCTTTTATTATTATGGATTTGCATGATGATGTGGAAGGTAGGTCCTAGGTGCTAGGTGTTAGGGGTGGTTTATTATAAATTTGATTAGACATTAATAGGATATGTTTTACCAAACACTAAGCATGTTATTTTTAAGTTAAAAGTTGAGCAATATAAAATGGAGATATTACTTAAATTTGAATTTGGAATATTAACTCTATTATGTGAATGATTTTATTAACCATTATTTTTATCCTACTAGTGAATTCATTATGATTTTTGGTATTTCAATTTAGCCTTGGCAATGGAATGTTAACAATAGGTGTTATAGCATTATTATTAGTAAACTTATTGTTTTATCCTTTAGTTGTATTTTAGGAGTGCGTTTCCGAGATTAGTAATCATTCCATTAGTTAAGAAACGTTCTCATTTATCAAGCTATAGTAGGCAATATTAGAGTTAACAATATGGTCACTTTATGGTAGACGTGGATATTCTAATTAGTGGAATTAACTAGTGTGAGCAAATAATTACTTGTTAAAAAGATTCTTGTGAATTTGATTTCTTTACGAATTATCAATTTCTTGTTTACGATGTTCTCTTCTATGTATATCATATGTGCATGTTAAATACTCTGTTGATGTAGTTGATTTACATATGGGATTAGATAACCGAATAGGGGGTAAAATCCAGAGGTCGGGTTTATGTTGCGGTTATCAGTTATCTGTTTGTTGATTGTATTTATGGTGCAATGTGGATTCTATCTTCATTTGCTTGTTTTGGATTAGGGTCAATGTGAGACCTTGATGGGGTGGTCAAACTGATCCCTGTTAGTATTTTCCTCCTGGTGGGTTAAAACTTGATTTAGTGGCCAAGTGAATTTATGTTTTGAAATGAGATTTGCTTTAATTGTTTATTTGGTTATGGGAATTTAATGTGTCATAAGTGGCCACAAACCAGGATGGGTATTGTTGTGGAACTAGGGTAGGTTATCTAGATGTGGTGTAGAAGGTGGCTTGCAATGGATCGCCGAGGCCCGCAAGTGGCTGACGGATCATCCATTGACAAGTTTCTTAATTCTAGTGATAACATTATAAAAATTGATTTAGTCAGGATAACATTAAAAAAATAATAATTTGAAATACCTCGCCCATGCCTTGAGTGCTAGTTAAGACTAAGGATGGATGCGGGAAGATGCTAGATGCATCATCGATATACTTGTCTTCATGAAAGATATCGATGCCACGTATGATCACTTGAGTGCCGTCGGTTCAGTGAGGAACCTTCAGGACTAAACTCAAGGGTGGATCTACGTGATGACACCTTCCTACTCACACCGTAGATATCCTACATAGGTCAGTGCCTCTGGTAACCTGTATACCCTCTTGTTCTAGAGATATCTTCTTAGGTGATACTTGTGGATTGGTCCTTAGTGTGTGTGTGGGCCTGGTGATTATCTCCCTAGCAGGGTGGGGTGGACCTCTGGGTTCCACATGGTCGGGAGGTAGTGTACTCCTCCATTGAGACTCTTGCGGATTATCCTTTTCACCTGATTGAACACTTGGATCAGTCTAACACATTTGTTGTAGATTTATGTACCCAGTTGATAGAAGATATTATCTTGTACTTGTAAGAGGTTTCATTTGATTAGTAATGATCCCTACGTGGATCCATGATGTATTTTGATACTTGTAATTGTATTAAATATCACCGCATACCCTACGACATGTGTAGCGGATGTAGGTGATCATGTGTTGTAATGTAATATTGATTTAAGTGACATATTTAATTCTACTTTGTACTTAAGAGTTCTTAAGCATTTATCATGTTAGCGTAGTGTTAGTTAGATGACGTAATTCTACGTCAGGGACCCTTGGGAATAAAACATATGAAGTGTTCATTTAAAATGATGTTTGAAGAACAATGTGATGCTTTATTCAATGTGCTTGTTAACATTAGTAAACAAAAAAAAAAAATGTTGCATAACTTAGTATAATTTTAGTGTAATTCTCTTGGGTCTCCTGGCGGGGCGTTACAATTGGTATCAGAGCGCGAGTTCTACACTGGGAACTCTGGGAATAATATGTGCACCCATTAGGTCTTATTAGGTAAACATGTTAAAACCAAACTTAGACATCAAAACAACTTGGTTGTGGTAATCTTTAACTTTCACGAAACTTTGAACCGAAATAAAACTAGAACAACAAAACTTGCCTTAAAACTATGTCCTTATGTGATTGCTTTTGGTTTTAAATATGACATACTTAATATATATCTATGCTTAAATGTTTTGTCCTAACCTTATGGTTGCAGGAAATATGCCTCCTGTGACTAGAGCCCGTGGTAGAGGTAGAGGAAGAGGTAGAGTGGTTACACCCTCTTTCTCAGTTGATCAGGATAGTGCTCAGAGCCATAGTAGAAATCAGGGTGATAGCCACCAGGATGGCTCAGAGGATTTAGACACCAGACAGATTTTACAGGCCATTCTTGAGAGGTTACCACCTGTGTAGAATAGAGGTAATCAGGGAGATCAGGCTAGGGAGAGGGAGAGGACTCCCCTTAGACAGGTTGTACCAGTAGGGTATGATGCCATTATGGCAAGTCAGATGAAGGACCTGTTTAGAATGCCTAAACTTCCATTTGATGGCATAGGTACCGGGTTTGAGGCGGACACATGGCTCATTGGTTTAGATAGGTACTTCTCCATGTACTCATTTGCTAGCAATGTAAAAGCTAGATATGCTATCATGCAGTTGACAGATTCAGCATCATCATGGTGGAGGACAGAAGAGAGTAAATTGGGAATCACCATAGATACAGTTACATGGGAGTTGTTCCTTGAGAGCTTTAGAGATCAGTTTTTATCAGATCAGTGGAAACAGGACCGTGCTGATGAGTATCATTACTTGAGACAGAGGAATATGACCGTACAGGAGTATGAGCGGAAGTTCTTTGAGCTGAAACAGTATGCTGGTTATAGTAGTGAATCACCCCTCATGATTCAGCATTTTGTTAGAGGGCTTAGTGCCCATATTGGAGGGGAAGTGAAGGTCTTAGAACCCAAGACCCTTAGAGAAGTAGTAACAAAAGCCATACTCACAGAGAAGAAATTTCAAGGCAAGCATGGTGGGCAGACAAGTGGTGGTGGCACATCGGATTTCAGAGGTAAACAGTCACAGGGTAACACTAGTTTCAAGAAGCCATCGCACTTTTCTAAAGGCAATCAGAATCAAAGTCAACAGAGTTCAAAACCTCGTGATCAGAGTGGTACAGCTTCCAATTCCAGAAAGTTTCGTAATAGTCAGCGCTTCAAGCGCAACCAGTCTTCTCAGCCCACACAGTCAGTGCAGAGCTCACATCAGGGTAGTAGTAGAGGCAGTTTCCATCAGTCCAGTGCACCTTCAGCAGGAAGGGGTTATGGTAGAGGCACAGGTTGTTTCACATGTGGACAGTTTGGGCATATTGCAGTCAATTGCCCACAGCGTGGTTCACAGTATTCAGGGCAGAGACCCGCACCATCTGAGCCTACGATTGGGGATTCAGGTAGATCTCACAGAGTGTTTGCAGCAGTAGACCACCGTCAGGCAGAGCACCAGGGCACAGTTATTGAGTCATCGGGTGCTATCCGAGGTATTGATGTTTCTATATTATTTGATTCTGGATCTACGGATTCTTTTATATCTCCATTTGTAGTAGAGAGATGTGGACTAGTGGCAGTAAAGCAAGACATAGGTTGGCAAGTGGAGCTAGCTTCAGGGGAAAAGGTGAACACAAACACCTTAGTTCATCATTGTTGGATAGATTTGGGTAGCTTTATCACTTCAGTCGACCTTCACATAATTCCATTGGGGTCTTATGATGTTGTTTTAGGCATGGATTGGTTGGAATCCCATGGAGCTACTATTGATTGTAGACAGAAGATCATTAAGTGCAAGGATGATCAGGGTAAAAGCATTGAGCTTAGAGGCATTCAGCATCCTGTTTCTCTTCGTATGATTTCTGCCATGCAGTTGAAGCGAAGTATGAGAAAGGGATGCCAAGTGTTTGCAGTGTCCTTGAGCGAGTTTGAGGATGAGGATGGTGAGAAGAAGTCCCTTGATCACCCTGTGTTACAGGAATTCATTGATGTCTTTCCAGATGAGATCCCGGGTATGCCACCAAAGCGGGATATCGATTTTCGTATTGATCTTGTTCCAGGAGTAGAGCCTATATCTAGAGCTCCATACAGGATGACTACACAGGAGTTGAGTGAGTTGAAGCTGCAGTTGGAAGAATTGTTGGCTAAGGGATGTATCAGGCCTAGTGTTTCACCTTGGGGAGCACCAGTCCTCTTTGTTAAAAAGAAGGATGGTTCATTACGACTGTGCA
The DNA here is from genome assembly GCA_027943335.1 of Chamaecyparis obtusa. NCBI lineage: Eukaryota > Viridiplantae > Streptophyta > Pinopsida > Cupressales > Cupressaceae > Chamaecyparis > Chamaecyparis obtusa. The sequence goes on along the minus strand of BSBK01002969.1, from coordinate 74,931 downwards.
TTGATTACAGATAGTTGAACAAAGTCACAGTCAAGAATAGGTATCCCTTGCCACGGATTGATGATCTCTTTGATCAGGTGAAAGGCGCTAGGGTGTTCTCTAAAATAGACCTCAAGTCAGGTTATCATCAGTTGCGCATTAGAGAGGAGGACATCCACAGGACAGCTTTCCGGACACGCTATGGTCACTATGAGTTCACAGTGGTACCATTTGGCTTGACGAATGCTCCATCTGTATTCATGAGTTTGATGAATGGGGTATTTCGTAGGTATCTTGATCACTTCGTTGTTGTCTTCTTGGATGATATTTTGGTTTATTCTAAATCCATGGAGGAACACGAAGAGCACCTTCGGTTGGTATTGCAATGTCTTAGAGAGAATCAATTGTATGCTAATCCAGCTAAGTGTGAGTTCTTCAAGTCAGAGATTCAGTACTTGGGCCACGTGATCTCGGGTGATGGTATTTCAGTGGATCCCGCAAAGATCCAGGCTATAGTTGATTGGCCGGCACCTACAAATGTGCCAGAGGTTCGCAGTTTTATGGGTTTGGCAGGATATTATCGTAAGTTCGTAGAGAACTTCTCTAGAGTTGCTTATCCCATCACCTCATTGCAGAGAAAGGGTAAGAAGTTCTTTTGGTCTGAGAAGTGTGAAGAGGCATTCAGAACCCTCAAGCATAAGTTGACTAGTACACCTATTCTTTCAGTCCCTGATCCCACAGGTGATTTTGTGGTTTGTACAGATGCTTCGTTAGAGGGTATTGGAGCAGTCCTCATGCAAGGAGGACGGGTGATTGCTTATGAGCCTCGCAAACTCAAGGATCATGAGTTGAACTATCCCACGCATGATCTTGAGCTAGCAGCGGTAGTCCATGCTTTGGTCCGATGGAGACACTTTTTATTGGGACACCGATTTGAGCTTCATACTGATCATCGCAGTCTACAGTACATTTTCACTCAGCCTAATCTGAATGCTAGACAGAGGAGATGGATGGAGTTCCTTTGTGAGTACGATTTTGAGGTTAAGTATATCCAGGGGAAGGAGAATGTGGTAGCTGATGCTCTTAGTAGGAAGAGACGAGTTGCAGCTATGACTACACTTGGTGTTGGTTTGAGGAGTAGGATCTTGCAGGCACTTCCTCGAGATACTTTTTATCAGGAGGTGAAGGGAGAGATTGAGTCTGGGAGACCTCTAGTAGGCAGATTTGAGGGGTATGTGTTGGAGTCTGATGGTTTGTTGCGTCATGCGAGCCGGATCTATGTACCGTCATTGGATGATCTTCGTTCATTGATCCTATCTGAGGCTCATTGTGCACCTTACTCGGCACATCCTGGTGTCAAGAAGTTGCATGCAGATCTTCGACAGTTATATCATTGGTCAGGAATGAAGAGGGATATTGCTGATTTTGTTGCTAGGTGCTTAGAGTGTCAGAGGGTTAAGGCAGAACATCAGCATCCAGCAGGACTTTTACAGTCACACAGTATTCCCTCGTGGAAATGGGATGTTATATCGATGGATTTTATTGTGGGTTTGCCTTTGACACCCCGTAGACATGATGCTATCATGGTCACTGTTGATCGGTTGACTAAAGTAGCTCATTTTTCTCCCATGAGATCCTCCTACACAGCTTCATCAGTAGCTAGAGTCTTTATGCAGGACATAGTGAGATTGCACGGTATTCCTCGAAAGATTATTTCTGATAGGGATCCAGTATTTACTTCTGCATTTTGGACTTCTTTGCAACATGATTTGGGTGCTCAGTTGAACTTTAGCACAGCCTATCACCCTCAGACAGATGGGCAGACAGAGCGTGTGAATCAGGTCCTAGAGGATATGTTGAGGATGTATGTCATGGATAGGCAGACACATTGGGAGGATTATCTATACTTGGTGGAGTTTGCATATAATAATGGATACCATAGTTCCATTGGCATGTCACCATTTCAGGCATTGTATGGACGTCCTTGTCGTACACCCCTTAGTTGGGATAGGTTAGATGACAGGATTCTTTTGGGACCAGAGATGCTTCGTGATATGGAGCAACAGGTGGAGCGCATTCGAGAGCATTTGGTCACTGCACAGGATAGGCAGAAGAAATATGCAGATGCTCATAGGACAGATATTCAGTTTTTAGTTGGGGATAAGGTGTTCTTGAGAGTGCGTCCAAGGAAGAGTCCAATCCGTTATGGAAAGGGTTCTAAATTGGCGCCTCGATTTGTTGGCCCATTTGAGATTTTGGAGAGGATAGGTCCAGTTGCTTACCGTCTTGCATTGCCACCTAGCCTATCTCGCATACATGATGTATTCCATGTTTCTGTTCTTAGGAAGTATATTCCAGATGTGACACATGTTCTTGATTGGAATGCATTACAGGTCGAGGACGAGCAGCTGGCTCTGGAGCCCGTGCGCATTTGGAGCTTCGGGATATCACACTCAGGGGTCATATTATTCCTCAGGCCAGGGTCCAATGGGACCCAAATGATGAGACCACAGCTACTTGGGAGGATGCATCTCGATTGCGGGATGCCTATCCTTATCTGTTTGCAGGCTTCCAGGAGTAAGCCTAGTCCTAGGGGGGGAGGATGTAGTACCCCTCGCATCTTTCTTTTGCTGATACTATGTTTAGTTTGACACTGTTTTATCTTGGTTGATTAGATCAGGCATATATTACATGTTATATTTATATTTTGGTGTGTGATTAAACAGTTATAGTTTGGATGTTAATTGTTATGTTTGAACCTGAAACAGAACTTTACGTAATGGTTAAATCTAGTAATGATGGATTTTATATGATGTTTCAAATGCATGTATAAATTGAAGTAATTAGATGATGATTATATTTGGTACTTACCCCATACCCGCATGTGTATGGTATTATGTTTGTTATCGTTATGTTTTCTTTTCTGTTGACATGCATGTATGGTAGAGGAGGAGGCGTAGTTACCTGCATTTAGTCGGGTCCACACGTCCTAGCCATCCCTACCATTGTCTGATAGTATGTTATATATGCACATGTACATGCAATGGGTTTTTATGCAGGTTGCAGGTACCGGGCATCGACTTCCCTGGCTTGACAGGATGAGCGTGCCATTATTATGTCTCAATGGCGGAGAAGGGGAGTTAGCACTCAGGCCAATTCCCTAACCTAACCTAACCATCCTAAAATCACGGATGAGACCTTACTTGACTCACCTAAATCGAATTCGTTCTAGTAGAATGAATCTGATATATGTTTTCCCGGTTGAGCATGATATTATCTTAGGTTTTGTTTCATGTCGGTGTTACATTTTTGACCTTGTGGATCTCATGTCTGATCTCTGATAGTTATTGAAATTATGTTGACACATTGGTAAATATTATGTTATTAGTATGATATAACATAATTAGTTATATATGCTTTCTCTAAGTCTCTTATAATAATAATATTATAAATGGTATATATATTAAGTTTATATGTATGACTATATGTTTATATAGATAGAGCTTATTATATAATCTTGAATATTGAGTGTTATAACTTAATGCAAATGATAAATTAAAAATAAAAGAAAAAGAAATTCTTCAATTTTAAATTGTCTCATTTTAGGTAGTTGACTTGAATAGTAGGGGGGAAATAATAAAATATTTCTTCTCTACTTTCCAAGCCAATTTAGAGGCAAAAAAGAGAGAGACTTGTCACTACTTTTTCATGCAAAATTTAGAGGAGAGAATGGAGAGAGAGATGAAGGGTTGAGGAAGAGAAGAGAGGAAGAATAGAAGACAATTTGGGGAGCTGATTCTGAAGCAACTGAGAGTTCAAGTTTGTGGATTGGAGAGGTATACTCGGCTGGACTTCGTCAGCCTGCTTGTTGATCCAAGTAAGATTTGAGTTCCTTAATATGTTCTAAATTAGATTTTAATCTTTCCACCAAATGAGAGAAAAGATTTATCTCCTCAGATTGAAGAGTGAAGCATTAGTTCAGTGAGAAATTAGTTTGCAATGTGAAATTTTAACCAACATGCAATCCTTCTCAAACTCAGTCTTTAGTAAATAAAATTTTGGAATGGAAATGAACTTGTTACTCCATAACTCAATGGGACTTAGTGATATTTTAATCCAATGTTGTCATATTATTCATTAAATGAACAAATTGGTTATGTTGATATCTCTATTGTTTTGGAAATCAAACCATATCTAAACCTTGTTGATATACCATTAACTTAATGTCCATAGATTTCATAATATTTTAAGAAAACAAATGAAAATTGATGAATGAATACTCATAGTAGTGGAGGAAATAAAACAAAATTAACTTTCAAAAAGAGTTCAATTACAAAGAAATATGAGCTTTCAGCTCTCTGGAAATTGTATGGGAAAAGAATTCCCATACAATTTCTTACACAGTTATTATTTAATTATATCTCCTGCCACCTTGGACTATAAACAAAAATAAATAATACCTAGTCAACACTACTTTATACAACCCATCACTTCTCCACCTTGGAGCTCACACCCCTCCTTGCACAACATTAATAGCTTGAAATGAAAGAATGATTTCTTTTATTTATTTGAGTTATGTCAATTTGAATGGTACGTAGGGCTTAGTATGGGCTTGGAAAAGTTTTTAAAAACATGCATTAAAGTTTGTGACTTTTTTCCCCAAGCTTTCTTTTCACCACCTCTTGTCTTGTCCTTTACTCCATGTCATGGACAAGTACTTGGGAGCAGGCCTTAATGGCTATTAGGTGGCGTGAGTTCCTAACATCAAGTTTTTTTTATTTTCTTCCTTGTTCAAACAACTTGCCTTCACCTACATGTGCGCTTTCCTAGGTGATGGTCATGTGTCACTTCTTGGAATTTATTAAAGTTGCCTTTTTCCAAGCCATGGATTGACTTTGGACGCCATGTATTGGGCTTAGATCATGTGTGGAGTGCTTGGGATTTGGTGGGACCCACCCCAAGTCACTTCCACTCCTTGATTTTCGCAGCCCTTTTGGGGAAATTTTAAAAAATGTTTTATGTTTTCTTTTATTATTATGGATTTGCATGATGATGTGGAAGGTAGGTCCTAGGTGCTAGGTGTTAGGGGTGGTTTATTATAAATTTGATTAGACATTAATAGGATATGTTTTACCAAACACTAAGCATGTTATTTTTAAGTTAAAAGTTGAGCAATATAAAATGGAGATATTACTTAAATTTGAATTTGGAATATTAACTCTATTATGTGAATGATTTTATTAACCATTATTTTTATCCTACTAGTGAATTCATTATGATTTTTGGTATTTCAATTTAGCCTTGGCAATGGAATGTTAACAATAGGTGTTATAGCATTATTATTAGTAAACTTATTGTTTTATCCTTTAGTTGTATTTTAGGAGTGCGTTTCCGAGATTAGTAATCATTCCATTAGTTAAGAAACGTTCTCATTTATCAAGCTATAGTAGGCAATATTAGAGTTAACAATATGGTCACTTTATGGTAGACGTGGATATTCTAATTAGTGGAATTAACTAGTGTGAGCAAATAATTACTTGTTAAAAAGATTCTTGTGAATTTGATTTCTTTACGAATTATCAATTTCTTGTTTACGATGTTCTCTTCTATGTATATCATATGTGCATGTTAAATACTCTGTTGATGTAGTTGATTTACATATGGGATTAGATAACCGAATAGGGGGTAAAATCCAGAGGTCGGGTTTATGTTGCGGTTATTAGTTATCTGTTTGTTGATTGTATTTATGGTGCAATGTGGATTCTATCTTCATTTGCTTGTTTTGGATTAGGGTCAATGTGAGACCTTGATGGGGTGGTCAAACTGATCCCTGTTAGTATTTTCCTCCTGGTGGGTTAAAACTTGATTTAGTGGCCAAGTGAATTTATGTTTTGAAATGAGATTTGCTTTAATTGTTTATTTGGTTATGGGAATTTAATGTGTCATAAGTGGCCACAAACCAGGATGGGTATTGTTGTGGAACTAGGGTAGGTTATCTAGATGTGGTGTAGAAGGTGGCTTGCAATGGATCGTCGAGGCCCGCAAGTGGCTGACGGATCATCCATTGACAAGTTTCTTAATTCCAGTGATAACATTATAAAAATTGATTTAGTCAGGATAACATTAAAAAAAAATAATTTGAAATACCTCGCCCATGCCTTGAGTGCTAGTTAAGACTAAGGATGGATGCGGGAAGATGCTAGATGCATCATCGATATACTTGTCTTCATGAAAGATATCGATGCCACGTATGATCACTTGAGTGCCGTCGGTTCAGTGAGGAACCTTCAGGACTAAACTCAAGGGTGGATCTACGTGATGACACCTTCCTACTCACACCGTAGATATCCTACATAGGTCAGTGCCTCTGGTAACCTGTATACCCTCTTGTTCTAGAGATATCTTCTTAGGTGATACTTGTGGATTGGTCCTTAGTGTGTGTGTGGGCCTGGTGATTATCTCCCTAGCAAGGTGGGGTGGACCTCTGGGTTCCACATGGTCGGGAGGTAGTGTACTCCTCCATTGAGACTCTTGCGGATTATCCTTTTCACCTGATTGAACACTTGGATCAGTCTAACACATTTGTTGCAGATTTATGTACCCAGTTGATAGAAGATATTATCTTGTACTTGTAAGAGGTTTCATTTGATTAGTAATGATCCCTACGTGGATCCATGATGTATTTTGATACTTGTAATTGTATTAAATATCACCGCATACCCTACGACATGTGTAGCGGATGTAGGTGATCATGTGTTGTAATGTAATATTGATTTAAGTGACGTATTTAATTCTACTTTGTACTTAAGAGTTCTTAAGCATTTATCATGTTAGCGTAGTGTTAGTTAGATGACGTAATTCTACGTCAGGGACCCTTGGGAATAAAACATATGAAGTGTTCATTTAAAATGATGTTTGAAGAACAATGTGATGCTTTATTCAATGTGCTTGTTAACATTAGTAAACAAAAAAAAAAAATGTTGCATAACTTAGTATAATTTTAGTGTAATTCTCTTGGGTCTCCTGGCGGGGCGTTACAGTTATTAATAACTTCCTTAAGTATAATTTTAACTATTTAAGTAATAAATTCATTTTTTTTACATTAATAGCTTCCTTAAGTATACTAAATGATTCATATACTAATTACAATCTACATATATTTAACCAAAATAAAAAATTAATATACTAAATTATTCATTTACTAAATGTACAATGTCATAAATACAATGTAATACATAATAATTAAAAGTATATTGTACCCAAATTATTAATTCGGGTACCTATTTCATACAAAAATGCAATTACTAGTTTTTTTTTTTTTTGGGGGGGGGGGGATATAGGCTCTCTCAAAGACTTCAAACTTTTGTTGGATCTAAGGTTCTCATAATCCCTGGTGCCACGAAGTTTACTCGACAAATGTTGTTTTTATTTGTTCTTGCGTGTTGTAGTTTTACTTCTCACAACGTTCGTAGTAGTCGTCGTCTAGTTTTGCATGTTGGATGTATATGGTTGCCTTGTCTAGTATTTCGATGTTATAGAGTATTTTATATTAATAAAACTAGTAATTGTACTTTGGTGTGCAATGGGTACTCCAAAGATATATTGAGGATAAATTAAGAGAGATAGATACAGATGGGTGGCATTATCAGTTTAGATTGAAATTAATTTTATTCTATTATAATTATGTATAATAAATATATTGTAATGTATATTAATAATTTAATTGTAGTTTATATTTTTTATTATTAACATGCAATTGTAATACATATGAATTTCATAATAAATAAATTATATAGATAACTTATGAGTACTCCAATGAATGATAAATACTATATTAATTAATGTTCTATTTTTTTAAATTATAAAGTAGACAATTATTTATGGCATAGACTTCTCTTGCAATTGTGAATGTGGTGATAAGAATTATTTAATTTCAAATACATATATTGTGTTTAAGAAATAAAAGTAATAATAAATAATCAAATAAAATAAAATAGAAAATAACCTTTTAAAAAATTCAAAACTAAAATTTATCAATTACATAAAAAAAGATTATATATATATATATATATATATATATATATATATATATATATATATATATATATATATATATATATATATATATATATATATATATATATATATATATATATATATATATATAAAATAACACATTAAAAAATAATAATTAATAATCAAATAGAAAATCTAAATAAATTTAAAATAATCCTTAAAAATTTACAATATAAATTTTTACCATTTTTTCCCATCACATTATGATGCTACATTTAAAATTTTCATGGGCATTTTGTTTAATTAATGAAAATTAACACAATGCTGACATTGTGACGAAAGTTCCTCTTTAAGTGCTATGTTATTTAATATAAGTTAGGTTTTGTCGTTAAGTGCTAATGTATGGAGGAGTTTTTGCCGTTAACTTCTAACTTATGTGGGGGTTTTTCCGTTTAACTGTCCTAAGCTTTTAAACTTTCTTTTATATTATACGAGTTTAAAAAGCACCATCGTTTCTCTTACAGAAATTACAATTTATTTTTAATTGGTTCTTCTTGCATTATTAGTTAGATACATTATTGCATTTTTTTTTTGCCAATTGAAAGTAATATATGGATAGATTGTTTGGTATTAATTAATGGTTGTTGAGGTTTATTCTCATAAGATAATAATTCAAACTGTAAAGACAATCCTACCTATAATCATGAGAGAGAGATTATTATTTAATTTAATATTGCGGTTTTAAATTTAGTTTATAGAATAGTTATATATCAAAATTGTAGTTTCATTTCAAACTTTTGAAAATATTTAGCATAAAAATTTAAATGATTAAAAATGTTAGTCTGTAACTTAAATATTGAGAAATATTTTTAAAATATATACATATGCATATATTGATATTTATTTATTTGTATTAAATAATATTTTAAATTAAGCACTAATCAAAATTGGACAAGATGAATAATGCATATAAAATATATTGTTTCATTTTCTTAGAAAAGTGAAAGACCATTTCTATTCACATTCAATTATATTTTAATTTAAATCAACTCTTTTAATTCTAGTGACTTTTCTAATGATTTTGTTTAATTTACAAAATTATAATATAATTCATTCTCAAAAAGTTTTTATTATTCATTCTCAAACAATTTTTATAATTTCTTATAAGTATTTATATATTTCATAAAGCTTCAACTTAATTCTTCATTCATTAAATATTTTATTGAATATTAATAAATATTATATTAATCATATCCTGATGATGGATCACAGAGTGTGATCCGAAATGTTGATACTAAAAATTCACACACAATCAAATCCAGAAATTCAACTCTTTAATCATAATTATTAATTTCTCAATTTAATTAATTTAATTATATATAAATATATACATATTAACTAATAGTTTAAATATATAATTAATCCTTTATTGGAATGCCTATCGAATCATTCATAATGTTCTGCGAACGGGAATAACATTATTTTTAATTGTTACGAAAATGTAGTTTGATGCTTCCCAATATTTGGGCTTGGTTAATGAACCCATTCTTTAATTAATAAAAAATTGGGAATGGTTAGGGCCCGTTTGGTACATGGAATATGAGCCCATATTCCAGAATAGCATTTTCAGATTTTCATATTCCATGTTTGTGTCCATCTTAACAAAGAGGAATTGGAATTTCGCAATTGCAATTTTGCCCAAAAAATGAGCATTCCATCTTCCATTTGAAAAGGTGGAATTAGAAATTCCCATTCTAATTCCACTTTTCAAATCTCCATTTTGAGAAGCCGTCGGGTCCGCTTGAGTGAAAATAAAAATTATTTGGCATCCGATACATTATCCGCCAAAAATGTCGCATTTTCTCACCGTTCATTGTCGCTCTGGCCGTTCGCTGTCGTCCTCCTTGTACCCATTCGTTGTCGTCATCTTCCTTGTGCATGTTCACCATCGTCTTCCTTGTGCCCGTTCTCTGCAGCAAATCCTTCTCTCGGACAAGGAGGTGAAATAGTAGTTCTTTGCATAGTGTAGGGTTTCTACATTTTGAAATGATGGGCATTGTGTAACATTTGAAATAGAAATGTTTGTTTTGTATTTCCTGTTAACATTAGAAATAGCAATGTTTATTTCATATTTCCTGTCTTCTTTCTACTCTAAAGATAGTGTGGTTTGGTTGGGAAGCTGTGATGTTGGCCCCTGTTTCTAATAGTGGATTTCATGTGTGGTTGTAGTGGTTTTTCTTGTGGAGAGGTGTAGAGTGCGTGTACCCTCTTTGTGTGGGCACTTCTTAGATCAGTAGGGTAGTTCTTTGCATAGTGTAGGGTTTTTGCATTTTGGTTTCTGCATTTTGAAATGATGGGCACTGTGTAACATTTGAAATAGCAATGTCTATTTCATATTTCCTATTAACATTAGAAATAACAATGTTTATTTTATATTTCCTGTCTTCTTTCTACTCTGAAGAGAGTGTGGTTTGGTTGGGAAGCTGTGACGTTGGCCCCTATTTCTAATAGTGGATTTCATGTGTAGTTGTAGTGGTTTTTCTTGTGGAGAGGTGTAGAGTGCTTGTACCCTCTTTGTGAGGGCACTTCTTAGATCAGTAGGGTAGTTCTTTGCATAGTGTAGGGTTTCTACATTTTGGTTTCTGCATTTTGAAATGATGGGCACTATGTAACATTTGAAATAGCAATGTTTGATTCATATTTCTTGTTAACATTAGAAATATCAATGTTTATTTCATATTTCCTGTCTTCTTTCTACTCTGAAGAGAGTGTGGTTTGGTTGGGAAGCTGTGACATTGGCCCCTATTTCTAATAGTGGATTTCATGTGTAGTTGTAGTGGTTTTTCTTGTGGAGAGGTGTAGAGTGCTTGTACCCTCTTTGTGCAGGCACTTCTTAGATCAGTAGGGTAGTTCTTTGCATAGTGTAGGGTTTTTGCATTTTGAAATGATGGGCACTATGTAACATTTGAAATAGCAATGTTTCTTTCATATTTCTTGTTAACATTAGAAATAGCAATGTTTATTTTTTATTTCCTGTCTTCTTTCTACTCTGAAGAGAGTGTGGTTTGGTTGGGAAGCTGTGACGTTGGCCCTTGTTTCTAATAGTGGATTTCATGTGTAGTTGTAGTGGTTTTTCTTGTGGAGAGGTGTAGAGTGCTTGTACCCTCTTTGTGCGGGCACTTCTTAGATTAGTAGGGTAGTTCTTTGCATAGTGTAGGGTTTCTGCATTTTGAAATGATGGGCACTATGTAACATTTGAAATAGCAATGTTTGTTTTGTATTTCCTGATAACATTAGAAATAGCAATGTTTATTTCATAGTTCCTATCTTCTTTCTACTCTGAAGAGAGTGTGGTTTGGTTGGGAAGCTGTGACATTGGCCCCTGTTTCTAATAGTGGATTTCATGTGTAGTTGTAGTCATTTTTCTTATGGAGAGGTGTAGAGTGCTTGTACCCTCTTTGTGCAGGCACTTCTTAGATCAATAGCGTAGTTCTTTGCATAGTGTAGGGTTTCTGCATTTTGGTTTCTGCATTTTGAAATGATGGGCACTGTGTAACATTTGAAATAGCAATGTTTATTTCATATTTTTTGATAACATTAGAAGTAGAAATGTTTATTTCATATTTCTTGTATTCTTTCTACTCTGAAAAGAGTGTGGTTTGGTTGGGAAGCTGTGACGTTGGACCTTATTTCTAATAGTAGATTTCATGTGTAGTTGTAGTGGTTTTTCTTGTGGAGAGGTGTAGAGTTCTTGTACCCTCTTTGTGCGGGCACTTCTTAGTTTTTCGTGGTTGGGCAGTGAAGGATCCTAGGCTAAGTGGGGAGATTTTTTGTTGTGTGGCTTAGCTGTCCTCACTAGGTTGTCTGGTATTTGTGTGTGGGCTTTGTTATGAGTCCTAGGTCTTGGTTTCAAATAACAGCACTAGGTGAGAATGAAAATGATAGCGAATGGTGAGAACAAGGGACAGTCACTATCAGATGTCCTCATTTGTGACAAGGATAGTCACAAATGAGGACAGTCACTGTAAAGACAACATGATAATGTGCAAATGGAAACAAGATTTGAACCAGAGGCAAATTTGAATAGTATGACACATGTGTGGGTCTATTTTCTTGGTCAACCTCTAGAGTTATAGGATGAGAAATTTTTTAAATAGACAAGGAAAATCTTGGGACAATATCTCTACTCTGACAAGGTGACAAAGACAAAAGTATAGGTGTATTTTTGCTTGCTTATGTATGAATGTAGTTATACATAAGCTCTTATGAAATCAAAATTAGGAAACAAAATGCAAGCTCTTGTTTATGAAAATACAACCACTTTGTGCAAAAACTGTGCCAGACCAAGATATTTGATTACAAATTGTAAGAATCTAATGGTCAAACAACATAAGCCCAATAACCTAAACTCAGTTACTTTAATTGTGAAAGACAACCATAATGAAGCTAGTCATTTGACTATAGACTATAAGACCTTTTTCATTGAACAATGAATTCCCAATAAGCCAAACCTAATTACTTTTTTGGGGAAGATAGTCATTGTGAAGCTAGCCTCCTCAAGGAAAAAAGAGATGAGAAAGAACCTAAGGAGTTGTTAACAATAGCCAGCTCATATTACCACAGTCATTACATTTAACCCAGCACATGAATAGAAAATACAGTAAACAACACATTGGTTCAATACATTCAAGTGTCAATTACACAAGGGACAATCACTGTGAGATGTCCTCATTTAGTGCAATAGAGAGATGTCCTCATTTGTGACTATCCTTACAGTGACTATACAATATCATGTTGTCTTTACAGTGAGTGTCCTCCTTTGTGACTATCCTTGCCACAAATGAGGACATCTCACAGTGCCCATCACCCAGCAACTACTATTTTGAAACACAAGCTTCAACTATTTAAAAATTATAATATACACAAAGCTTAGAAGTATCACATTCAATTCTCCAATTCTACTTCACAGTCATGCCTGAACGTTATCAGCAGGTAAAGTATGAACTGAATAAAGTTATTTTTTTCTCAACTAATTTATGGTCACTTACATTGTTCTGTGGTACTTTCTCTTGATGGTAATTACTTTCATCATCAACCAAATCAGTAGATACCATATTCCCTTTCTTGTCTACATATGTTGTATACTCAACCTGCAACTCTATTCACTGATTATGCATTATAGTTGGGTGTTTTCTTATGTTGTTTGGTGATTGTTTTGTTGGTATTTTTAGGTAGTTTAATGGATCGCATTGATGATATTGAACTTGAAGGACAAATTATGAGGAGGAGAAGAGTCCTGCCTATTGTTGTAGTTGTTCTTGCCACCCTTGTGGCAGCCATAACAGAGTCTGTAAAAGAAGGTAGTCTAAATATGCGTAAGCACAAAAGAGATGTAATAATAAAATGAATGGCTTGTTTATAATGATGACTTGTGTATTTTGGAGTTTGTTATTTTATAAATTTGTATAGGATTTTTTTAAAAAAAGTTATACAAAATGTTAAATTTTTTTAAAACTTATAAACATATTTTTATTTCAAAAGATTATAAAATTAACCTTGATAGAAAAATAAAATAAATATTCAAAAATGCCATGTGAAAAACATAATTACATTTGAAAAAATTTAAAAAAAAGTTATACAAAATGTTGAATTTTTAAAAACTTATAAACAAAATTTTATTTCAAAATATTATAAAATTAATTTTGATAGAAAAATAAAATAAATATTAAAAAATGCCTACAAAATTTGAAAAACATAATTACATTTGAAAAAATCACCAAAAATTTATACAAAATGTTAAAATTTAAAAAAAATTATAAACATAATTTTATTTCAAAATATTATAAAATTAAAGTTGATAGAAAAATAAAATAAATATTAAAAAACACCTAGAAAATGTAAAGCAAATTAAATTAAACAATAAATAAATTAAATAAATTAAATAAATTAAATAAATTAAATAAATTAAATAAATTAAATAAATTAAATAAATTAAAAAAAATTCTTATTCAGTGCATATTCCAATTCCAGTTTGTTGCACCCAAATGTAGAAAATACATCTTCTTAGTCATCTTTCGGGTGCACCAAATGCTCCAACACATATTCCAGATATCATTTTGAGAATATGTATCTTCCAGAATTGCAACATATTCTAGAATTGACTATATCCAACATTTCGTATGCCATGCACCAAACGGGCCCTTATGGATGTCCACGGTATGAATTTTGTCGTTTAATTTTGAGATGTTTGAAAAGTCAGCATTTTAAGTGTTTTAATTTATGATTTATAAACTTTTATACGTTTCTCATTTTTTGATCTAAATGAAATTGAAATAGCTATATATTTTCTAAGTTATTATTTGTTTTCTAAACAAATTGAATCGTGTCCTATAATTTCCATTTAATAATGGGCATAAAATGATAAAACAGTACTGTGCATTGGAAATTTGGACATGTCGACCCAAAGAAAAAGGGAAACCAAAAAACCTATACATCACTCCACTCCACTCCATTGACATGTGGTGAGAAAATATAGGGTGAGAGGGCAAGAGGTGTGGTAGAGAGGAAAACATGTAGCAAGCTACGTGGAAGGCTTTGCTTCTTTATAATCTTCTTATAAAGCATTTAACAACTAGTTTTTGTTGTTGTTTGGTTCTCTTCTATGCAATGGCTTTTGTGTGCACTGTGAAATGATTGGTGGGCCCAAATTATGGTGGAACTGGATCATTTTATGTGACTTCTTTAGGTTTTAATTTGGCTAAAGAGGGAGCCCATCAGGGCCGAGGGCCTTATCATTATTGAGAGAATTGATATCTTTTTCTACCTCATCCAAAGAGATATCCTTAAATAAGATAGTAATATCATCATTATCCAGTTTATTGGGGATAATAAGTTTACACTTATTCCTAAGATGAGCAGCCTCCTTAGAGTCCTCCGAGGTGAAGAGACTCCTATAGTAATCAGAAAATGCTAGGTTAATGATAACAGGATCCGAGATATCATGGTTGTCAATTAGGAGTCTATCAATAAACTCCTTGGTTTGCTTTAGCTTTAAAAGATTAAAGAAGAATTTGGAACCATGGTCCCTGTTTTGGATCCAATGAGCGTGAGATCTGATTTTAGCACCATGGATTCTAAATTGTTGATGTTTCCTTAGGGCATCCTTAGTAGAGATCACCTGGGAGACAAGGTCAATATCAGAGGAATCATTTTGAACATTGCTCTTAGCCTCTTGGAGATCAAAGGAAAGACATTTTTCAATGAACCTATAATCCTTAGCATTCTTTTGACCAATGGTTTTGAGGAGACATTGCCAAGCTAGGAGATTAACCTTCCATCTGTCAGTCTTGGAGAAGTTAGGGAAATTAACCTTATTGATATTGCGAATAATTTGAATGGCAGCAAGGATATCTTCATCAAGAAGGAGATTGGTATTCAGAATGAATTTGGGATTAGTCATCCTAAGGTGAACATGGGTGAAGTTGAGGCTAACATGGGTGGAAATGGGATGGTGATCAGAGAGGGTAGTGGCCGTAACAAGGACAATGCTATCCTGGTTGTTAGCGAGGAAGGAGAAGACATTCTTGTTACCATAAAAATGGTCAAGTCTGGAGTAGATCCAGGAGTGGTCTTGTTGGAAGTTGCACCATGTGTGCTATATCCCAGGGTTAGAGGCCTTATTGCCAGCTAAAGGGTCAAACAGAGTCTTAGTATTAATTAACTTGTTCCAGTGAACCTTTTCATTATCTTTCCAAATGAAAGGATTACCTCCAGATTTATTTTGTTGGGACTCAACCATATTAAAATCTTGTCCAATCAGCCAGGGGATATCAAGGAGGGTAGTCATCCATTTCCAAGGATTAGCCCTCTCCTTAGAGTCACTGGGGGCATAAACAAAGAAAATGCCAAAGATGTTATTATTATGATTGAAATATTTTTAAAATATATACATATGCATATATTGATATTTATTTATTTGTATTAAATAATATTTTAAATTAAGCACTAATCAAAATTGGACAAGATGAATAATGCATATAAAAAATATTGTTTCATTTTCTTAGAAAAGTGAAAGACTATTTCTATTCACATTAAATTATATTTTAATTTAAATCAACTCTTTTAATTCTAATGACTTTTCTAATGATTTTGTTTAATTTAAAAAATTCTAATATAATTCATTCTCAGATAGTTTTTATTATTCATTCTCAAACAATTTTTATAATTTCTTATAAGTATTTATATATTTCATAAAGTTTCAACTTAATTCTTCATTCATTAGATATTTTATTGAATATTAATAAATATTAAATTAATCATAGTTATTAATTTCTCAATTTAATCAATTTAATTATATATAAATATATACATATTAACTAATAGTTTAAATATATAATTAATCCTTTATTGGAATGCCTATCTAATCATTCATAATGTTATGCGAATGGGAATAACATTCTTTTTAATTGTTACGGAAATGTAGTTTGATGCTTCCCAATATTTGGGCTCGGTCAATGAACCCATTCTTTTATTAATAAAAATTTGGGAATGTTTATGGATGTCCACGGTATGAATTTTGTTGTTTAATTTTGAGATGTTTGAAAAGTCAGCATTTTAAGAGTTTTAATTTATGATTTATAAACTTTTATAAGTTTTTCATTTTTTGATCTAAATGAAATTGAAATAGCTATATATTTTATATATAAGTTATTATTTGTTTTCTAAACAAATTGAATCGTGTCCTATAATTTCCGTTTAATAACGGGCATAAAATGATAAAACATTACTGTGCATTGGAAATTTGCACATGTCGATCGAAAGAAAAAGGGAAACCAAAAAACCTATGCATCACTCCACTCCACTCCATTGACATGTGGTGAGAAAACGTAGAGTGAGAGGGCAAGAGGTCTGGTAGAGAGGAAAACATCCAACAGGCTGCATGGACGACTTTTCTTCTTTATAATCTTCTTATAAAGTAGTCAACAACTGGTTTTTGTTGTTGTTTGGTTCTCTTCTATGCAATGGCTTCTCTGTGCGCTGTGAAATGATTGGCGGCACCGAATTATGGCGGAACTGGATCATTTTTTGTGCCTTTTTCAGGCTTTAATTTTGCTAAACATGGAGGGTCTTCGTAGCTGCCTGATTTGGCTACTAGATCTCACAAGGTCTCGATGACAGCGACTCTTTCTCCCAAGGGCAAGTAAGTTTGTAGAGAAAATTTAAAATCGTACTGTCGATTTCAGTAGCTGTCCATTTGAAAGGCATTATCGATATGGATTGCATTTTTCCCATGTTTAAAAGGAAGATGCGCTTCTTTGTGGTTTTATGATTCCCTTTGGCATTTTTTAGTGGTTTTATATATTTTGAAAAGATAACCGTTTGGATCTTTTGGCGTAAATTAGACTATTTGGCATGTCTTCTTCGGAAAATGGAGGAGTGGGAGGGGCAGATCTATCTTCCTCAGCTCTGCATAATACAAATGCAACACTGAATGAAGCATTTTGGACACATCATTTGACACATATGTCGGTGCTGGTTTTTAGTCCCAAGAACTCAGGGCTCTGCGTCATGTGGAGCTCATACACGCTCTCTGCATGCACATCCACAACTCCATCCGTCTTCTCCAAGGTCTCTGGTTGCGCATGTGTGAGTTTTGCAGCGAACCCATGCAAGACTTGATCGTAACTGTAAAGCAGGCTCTGAAACTGAGATCCACCATTTTCCTCCAAGGATAGAGTTTTGACAAGAGATGACTACCACAGCTCAGGGGAATCAAATAGCGATTTGGGAATTTGGGACTTGGACATATGGACTATGAATGTCTACGCAGCTCCTCCATTTGAAATGGTGTGCAAGATGCAACAGCTGTTAAACAGTATAGCATACAGACCCGCCATTGTTTCTTCATCTTTCTCTGCTTAGATTCTGACCCAACAAATCTTACAACATTTTTTTGTTGTGTTTACTTCTATATTGCATTTTGCAACGTCATTTTTCACCCTCATTTAAGGCCGATGGTTAACTTCAGGATGGACGGTGAGAGCTACTCCTCTATTCTATGTTTTTTTATCTTTTCTATTTGTATTTATTGCTTTATTTTCTGGTTTGAATATGCATTTCCTTACAATTCCTCTTCTCATTTCTTTTTATTAAAAATTTTAATTTTTCTATCTTGTCATGTTTTCTGTTCTTTGCCACTCCATTCTTTGTATTTTTTTCAGACATTAGACATATGTATTTAGGAACACGATCCTTGTTAGCAAAATAAATAACAGTCTAGACCAACTTAAATTTATACAATTTTTTCATTTTAATTTAATATTTATTATTTCAAAACTTAAATTCTAAATGTAGGTTTAGGTTTAGTCTTAATTTAAATAATTTATTTATTTAATTAGCTTATATTTTAATGGATATTTTTCATTTTTTCTTATGCTATTATTGTTTGTCAAGTTGGGTTATGATCATGTTATTTGATATGATATTGGATAATTTTATTTTTTAAAAGATCATATTAAATGACATAGAAATTTTTAAAACAATAAATGATTATAATTGTATGTATATCCAGTATATGCTAGCTTACTTCAAAGTAATGTGCACCTTAGCAATTGAACAGCAATGGATGCATGCGTAAGAATTAAATTATGGAAAAATTAAGCCCTTCACTAATGAATTAATCGTTGCCAAATATTATGTATTATCATATCTTTGTTGTAAGTGATTATACATAGACACAATTATGCATGGGCAATTATGCCTTGCAAGTAATTATTCTTCCTCTATCATCACGTTTTCTCCTTCGTAGAACCAAAAACTAGTTATTCATGACACAATCAATTATTCATAACTTCTGCAAAACTCGTAACTAGAAAAATTGCTTCAGTGAGATTTTAGGTAGGACTATTATAGATTCCAGTTGTCATATTTTTTCAAACTTAGTAACCCTAGGACATATTCAAACCTACTCTTACAAAAAAGGTCATACCTTCTACAAATATCCATGAAATAAAACCAAACCAAAACCAAATGAAAGATAACTCATTTATCTTTCCAACCATATAAGTCTTATACTTGTATCATTTCATAATAGACTATACCAAACAAAACAATGGAGTATTTGTAGGAAAAATAATAAGAAAACTAGTATGTAATGGCTTCAAAACTAAGTTTTCTTTCATTTCCAAAGTTCTTCAGCCCAAGAGTTTAAATTGGAAGGACATATTTATGCATTTTTAACAAAATACAATTTTTCTAAGAAACCAAATTCCCTCATTTACAACTTATGACTCTTCACATTCTCATTCTTACATTTTTTTCAATTTTATTATTACCTTTTAATAAGATTTTATAACTTTTACAAAATAAACTTACAATTATGTAATAACCTATTGAATGAATCAATCATGTTAAATATGGTCTAAATTACCTTATTACATGACCCAAACACAACATTTAATAAATGTTTACAAAATGGTCTCATGAAGGAATAAAGTCCACTAGGTGTTCCTGCACCATTAGATGATTCAACTATCTAAACAAAAGTTAAGATCTATTGTGCACTCATGGTATCTTTTCCTTTCTACTCTTCTATTGAAGATTGAGTAAAGAATGAGGTAAAAATGTTTTTGAGCACAATGAGTCTAGACAAAAAAATTTGATGCATTATTACAGACATAATTTAGTACTAATTTGTATTGTATGCACAACAGTAAAATCCAATTTCAGGGTAGGCCCTCATAGGTCTTATTTTGTAAATCCTTTAACAAGGTACATCTCTTAGATTAGATATTGTAAAATCCTTTAGCAAGGTGGAGTGTATAAGTATTTTGTACTCCTAACAGGGTAAGCTATTAGAAGTGGCTAAATATTATAGCTCTAACTAAATAACCTTTTTACTATAGTAGTGAAGGATTGTAGGTACCATCCCCACTGTATTTTTTCCCTCTGAACAAGGGTTTCTACAAGACCAAAACTCATTGTTTTATGAGTTATGTTTTCATGTTTTGATTTTTATGTTTGATGGTGTTACATACAAAGTTTTCAATTTGGTTTATGGTAATAATAGTTGATAAAAAAATTTAGCGTACTGATTCACCCCTCCCCTCTCAGTACTTAAATTTCCATTATTAATCCAATTGTGATAGTAGAGAACCAACTAGATTGTTGGGTTTCCAAAAGACTGTCAAGCCACCCAATGCCCCATATTCATCCATGGCCTCAACATGGGAAAAAGGCCATATACACTTTCCAATAATCAAAAAGGCTTCCCTCAAAATCTTGGTTTCTTGTAAAAAAATGATATCTAGATGTAAATCCTTAATCAGATTCTTAACCATAATCTATTTGTGGGGGTTATTTAATCCCCTATTATTCTAGGAGTGCAACCATCACAACAAGATTTTTGAGAAGGGCTTATTGAGGGTTCTATGGATTCTATTTGTAATATCTTTAGTTATTTCCGCCTGATGAATATCCCTATAAGAATGCTTGCCAATTTTTCTAAGGTTCTCCACGTCTACCAATTATTTTGTCATGATGAGGGAGGAAAAAGAAGGGGAACTTTTTACCCTATATAGGGTTTTGGAAGGATAGAAAGGGGAAAGAGAGGGAGACGAGAGAGAGGAGACCATGAAAGAGGGGATAGCTAGCAGAGGTAAGGGAGAGAAGGGAGCATGAAACTAAGGCTAAGAAAAACAAAAAAGAGGGGGAAGGGAGGAGGGGGAGGTGAAAACATGGAGGCCATGAAAGAAATGACATGAGGAGGAGTAGGAGGGAGTAGAGGGTTAACACACTAAACTAGTTGAATATCTCAATGCAAAATAGAAGGGACTTCAATGAATAGAGAAACCTCAAAATATGGGGAAGGTGCCAAAGGAATATAAACCAATGGAATAGCCACAAGAAGAGGCTGGAGGATCCTTTCACTTGATTGAGAGACCTTATTATGTGGAGGAGAAACAACACCCTTAGACCCCTTCTCAATAGGTATCTTTGAATCCTTTGGGAAATCCAAACAAAGGTGGCCATTAGAGGAATGATTCTAGAAATAGACAGTGGAGTTCTCATATTCCAAACATTGAGAGAAGGAAGCGAGATGAGACTTTAGTAAAATAGAAATACGTAACACAGTCTGAGGAGCCACAAAACACAAAAATAACAAAGAATAAACTGATCTCTATTTTTCATGATGACATCCACCCCTCTAAATTCACGAAAGGAGTTAGTAATACCTTTAATCCCTCCCTAATCCTAGAATTCAATAGGAATACCTATGATATAGACCCACATAGGAGCTAAACCATTAAGATGGGTAACTGATTCAAAACCAGCCCAACATTTATATAGTTGAAGAGGATCCTTACCATAGAACCAAGGACCCAAGGCCAAAATATGGAGGCAATATTCATTGAGAGAGAAGGAGAAACACAAGAAACCTTGAGGTAGGGCGTAAATGAAAACTGGACCCTTTAGAAATCAAGAGGACAAAACTCACTTTCTAGCAAGTACAATGTTTGATCTACAACCCCCAAACTTACCCATAAGTGCATTTTAAATCTTCAAGAGGGAAAGGTCTAGGAATGGGTCTAGGACATTGACACAAGTACCTTCTTCCATTTTAACATTAAATACCCCACCTTTTGGGAGTGAGGAATCCTTAAAAAGAATTTTCTAGGACCTCACAAACTCAAATTTATGAGAAGAATATGGAAGAGAGGACCCACTTACCTTGAATTTTTCCATCTTCAAGGGGTCTAGTACACCGAGGTTTGGAACCGTGATATCTAGGGAAAGTAGTTGGAAGATCCCACCATGCTATTATAAAGGACACAATCTCAATGAATAGGAAAAAAATGTTGTCCACAAGCTTCCCTATATTAGGAGACACCAATGAAGTCCTTCTAGCAGCAAGCTTCGACCATTTTGAGGTTTCCCGCCACTACTTTCAAAGCCCATATTCGAAATGCCAAGGTCACAAGTAATGTAATGCATATTTTTTTTCCATTGATTGGTGTTAAATTTATTAAAAAGAGAAATAATGGTCTAGACAAACTCTACTTTATACAATTTTTGCATTTTAATTTAATATTTATGGTTTCATACCTTAAATTCTAAATGTAGGTTTAGTCTTAATTTAAATAATTTATTTTTTTAATCAGCTTAGATATTTATGTATATTTTTTATTTTTTCTTATGCTATTATTGTTTGTCGAGCTGGTTTATGATCATGTTATTGATATTATATTGGATTAATAACTTTAAAAAAAACATATCTAATGACATAGAATTTTTTAAAAATTAAATGATTATAATTGTATGTATATTTAGTATATGATAGCTTACTTCAAGTAATGTGCACCTTATCAATTGAATAGCAATGGATGCATATTTAATAATTAAATTTGGGAACAATTAAGTACTTCGCTAATGAATTAATTATTGCCAAATATTATGTATTATCATATTTTTGTTGTAAGTGATTATACTTAGACGTAGTTATACCTGGGAAATTATGCCTTGCAACTAATTGTTCTTCCTCTATCATCATGTTTGCTCCTTCATATAACCAAAAACTAATTGTTGTTCTTTTTCATATGGTATTCGAAGGGATTTATACTCCTGTGTGTTAAGAGGTTGAGCTATATTGTTAATGAGGTCATGAAATGGACTCCTCTACATATAAAATACACAAGTTGAATATGTCAAGAACATAATAAGAAATAGACAATTTAGATTGATTTCTTGAAAGATCATTCTTTTTAATACTTCAGAACAATGGTACTACATATCTTATTATTTCTACATTAAAGCTTCCTAAGCAAAGACATGACATTTAAAAAGTGAGGCACAAATTTGAACATATTTGATAAAGGGTGACTCATAATAGATGATGCAATAGTAGGTTTCAACTCAACACAATAAACATGACATGATCAATTATTCATAACTTCTGCAAAACTCTTAACTAGAAAAATCACATCAGTGTGATTTTAGGTAGGACTATTATAGATTCAAGTTATGATGTTTTTCCCAAAACTAGCAACCCTAGGACAAATTCAAACCTACTCTTACAAAAATGTTCATAGATTCTTCAAATTTCCATGAAATTAAGAAAAAAATAAAAAAATAAATGAAAGATACCTCAATTATCTTTCCAACCATATAAGTTTCATATTTTTACAATTTCATAACAGACCATAGAAAACTAGTATGTAATGGCTTCAGAACTTACTTATCTTTCATTTCCAAAGTTCTTCAGCCAAAGAGTTTGAATTGGAAGGACATATTTATGCCTTTTTAACAAATTCCAATTGTTAGAAGTAAGCAAATTCCCTCATTTACAACTTTTGACTTCACATTATCATTCTTACAGTTTTTGCAATTTTATAATACTACCTTTTTAAAAGATTTGACAAATTTTACAAAATAAATTCATAATCATGTAATAACCTATTAAATGACTCAAAAATGCTTAATATGCTCTAAATTACCTTATTACATGACCCAAACTCAACATTAAATAAATGTTTATAAAATGGCCTCATGGAGGCATAAAGTCCAGTAGGTGCTCCCGCACCATTTGATGATTCAACTGTCGAAACCAAAGTTAAGATCTATTACGCACTCATGGTATATTTTCATTTCTAAACTTCTATTGAATATTTGAGGCAAATTTGAGATGTTGATCTAAGGACATTTGAAGGTATTCAATTAAAAAAATTTCAATTTTTTGCGTAGTTTGATTGTTATGAAGAGTGAGTATGTAAGGGGAAATGATTGTGTGTCAAATCCTCTATTTCTAGACACTAAAATTAGAAAAAGTGTACTCAATATGGGTTCTTTATTTGATATAAAGAATAGAACCAATTTAAAAAAAATGTTAGAGAAATTGGGTGACTGCTAATAATTGAAGGTTACGATCTACTTTTTTCATGATCACTACTTGAACAAAGATAGATTCAAGATCCACAATGGAAGTATGGCATAGATAAATTTGATGGAATTATCAACAACAACAAATTCAATTATTTAAATATTATACAAGATTTGTGGTACTATAGGTGGAGTCTCTGTGTAATATAAAAAGTAGAAAAAGTTTGAATTGTATGTATGTGTGAAGTACCATTGAAAGAAAAGTGTTTGGGTGATATTCTCACTTTTCCATTCTATGAATAAAATAGTAATATGTAAAACACACTAGCAAACTAGTTGCAAAGCATATTGGAAAACTATTTGAATACAAAATTTTAACTAGATTTTCAATTTTACATTTTTTTTCCTTGAGGAGATTGAGGAGATTGACTATTTTAAGCTATAAAGAATATTTAGAACTATCATACAAGTTGCATGGTTTTGTCCATACAACCATTAGCCAATAGGACTTTTAATTTTGTAAAAAATCAAATAATTTGGATATTCCAGAATGCACATATCATTAATAATATCAAAATTAAAATTATAGCAAAGATTATTGCTCATTTGTTGTTGAGAAAGGTTAGTAAAGCTATAGTATGATAAACAAGCTACACTTGATAGTCAAATGCAAGATCTTAGAACATAAACTTTTTAAAAATCTCTATAATAGTCTTGCTACTAGAATAAAATGATGGCTAACTATGAGCACATCTTGAACACAAGTAAATATAAAATTCTCACTATTTAATAATAGGGTATGTGCAAGATCATGGTATGCCAAACTAGGCCCTTAAGTGGCAATGAAAATTCAGAAAAACAAGTTTAGGCAAGTTGACATAAAAATTTGAACAAGTTATAAATATTTTATAAAAAATATGTAACAAGAGAGTCTATAGAAAATTAAATTTAGTTTCTAAGATACCAGGCCTTTTCTGAAAAACAATTATTCTATATGTTGAAAATTTTAAATTTCAATGTAGTAGTACGAAAATTTTAGGAAAAAATAAGAAGTATGTGTATGTTTGACCATCTTAAACACAACCAAATGATAATTTTTTTTTTGTATTTTTTTTCCAAGTAAATAATTAATTATTATTTTTCTTCTACAACCTTTCTAGAATACAAAAACTCTCGTGTTTGACCACGTTAACTTAGTTTGAACTTTATCAAATTGAAAACTTTTTTTATTTTTCTTGTAGTAGAAAAATCATAGAATGTGACACATATTTTGGATTTCAAAATTTTATATAGTTTAAAAGTTATATCTATTTTTTAATAAGTCTATCAATCAAGACTAGAAAGATAACAAGTAGGTGTATGTCTAACCACATTAAACAAAATGAAATGATAATATTTTATTGTAAGATTCTACATTAAAGTAGTAGGATCATGTCCATATGTGATGTATGTTTTTTTGTATATTTTTTCCAAGTAAATAATTAATTATGATTTTTCTGCTACAAATTTTCTTGAACATAAAAAATCTCATGTCTGACCACCTTAACTTAGTCTAACCATCATCAAATTGAAAGAATTATTTATTATTTTTGTATTAAGTGAAGCATAGAATGTGATCTATATTTCAGATTTCAAAAATGTTATATTGTTTGAAAGTTATAGTTATTTTTCAAAGATTCTATCAATTGGGACTTCTTTTTCACATTTCTACTTTTTGGCATACCATGATCCTGCACATACCCAGTAATGGGAAACATAGTCAAGGATTGGGAAATGAGCTATGCTAGCCCTTGTAAATGGAGCTTGATTGTGAATGGTGATGAAATGGAATGCTTTTGACAAGCACCAAATAGTTTCTCTTGATAAATGGCATCATTAATGATGAAAATAATTCAAATCCAACAACCTTTGAGATTCTAAATCCTTTGTAAAGGAGAATTAAAAATACAACCTAATTGACTGAAATTATAGTCAATTATCAAAACATCTTGGAGCATAAGTAAATATAAACATTCAAATCTAATAACCTTTGGGAAGTTAAATCCTTTCTTAAAGAGAATTAAAAATCCAATCCAATGGAATGAAATTATAGCTAATTCTAAACACATCTTTTCACATAAGTAAATATAAAATTCTCCATTAAAATGCTCCATCACTATAACAATTTCAATTTTCCATTTTTTTTGTTCTATTATCATCAGCATTACTAAGTTCTTGCATGTTGCCTCATTTTACCAAACAATTTGTAGAATGAATGTTTTGAACACTAGTGAAATGCTCAAACTAGCATCCCTATAAATAAATAATAAGAGAACTCTACCAAAAATAAATTTCTCAATAATGTGCTACATAGAGTAAACAATGGAGTAACCATAGTTTATCTTGGACTAAAGAGGAACACATATGTTAGAATAACTGAGAGGGGGGCTGAATCTATTAGATCAGTTATCCTATAGTCCCAATTACAAAGATGTAACACTCAACACAATTCCAATGAATTTTGCAGCTCAGTAATATAAACTATTAAACTATTTGTTCCTTTTACCAATTACCAGTTAAATAAATCACTGTGATTACCAACCAAATCAAATATGCAGTATGTAAAGTATGACAATAAAATAAAGATCATAGAAACACATAACACAATGATTTAATGTAGAAACCCTTCTAAGGGAAAAACTATAACACCCCATCTATTCTAAAAGATAAAAGATGATACTAAAGAAGAAACCATCATAAATAAAATCACATAAAAACCACAGTAATAATTTTTTTTTTAAAAAGAACAATCTATTACATACAATCATAACAACCGCTTCTAAGAGCTTTATAGTTTACAATTGATTTACATCAGAGTAATAATAATACTCTTTATTCAAAGATTAAGTCTCTAAACAAAATTTCCTTCTTTCCAAATCCATTACATTCTACGAATAGATCTGATAACTAATAACCATGAAATGATCTGTTTCCCATAAAACTTAACAACTGCTATCCACTGTCCCATATTCATTGATTTATCCATCTAAAACCTGAAAACCAAAATGAACACAAACACAAACAGCAAACAGGGCTCAGTCACAATGATAAAGAAAATGAATCATCTCCAAATATCTGCAATCATAAAAGTCAGTACAAAATAACATTTATGTAGATTTAGATACAGATGTAATTGAAAACTAAATACCATAATTTCCATTATTTTACACCAAAATTATCAAGCACTAAAATTTCCTTCTAACAGAAATAAACTCGCAAAGAAAATGACAAGCAATGATCCAATAGTTCATGGGTGTCCACATAAGGACCTACGCTATGTATCCGTAAGGAACCTTGTAGTAATCCATTATGTCTGATGAAACCATAATGTTTTATCTTTGTTAATTGAAACCCATAACCCTTGAATTTATAATTATCACTTAATTAATCAACTGACATAAATTCTTTCCCATAAGGATATAGACTAGTGTCAGTCACAACTGACAGAAATTCTATCATCACAAGGTACTAGACTAGTGTCAGCCCCCAATCTATGGATCATACTTGCATTATCTTGAAAACACTTGATCTAGCAATCAATGAAAGCAGTGAAATGAACTACATAACACAATTTCACTAACATTCTGTTTCTAATGCATCAATTTACAAAATTGAAACAACAAACAGAAATCCATCATAAAACCATATTGCCATATTTCTTAACATACATTCATAAACATGATGTTTCACGTAAGATGAAAAGATCACAACTCTTTCTCCATCTCAAATCCAATCAAAAAAATCTCCATATTAACTTATCATTAAAACTGTAACTGTACAAATAAAATATCCATATCAAATCCATGTTTCCATTGAATAGAAAAGAACTAACATAATCATACAACAACTGAATCAACACAACACCCATCACTTTTAACAATCATACTAGTTTACCATAACGGAATCATTAAACTAAATGGCCATACACCCTGCTCTATTAATTACAAGTTTATACCATTTATATACATGTTGGCGTATGTACATGTATACACCATGGCTTGTGTATACATATACATATCCCAGTACGTATATGTATATATGAATACATAATTATATAAGCTTGTAATTAATAGTTCAGATTGACAGTCATAGCATCTATTATATACATGTTGGCATATGTACATGTATACACCACGGCTGTGTATACATATACATATCCCAGCAGGTATATATATATATATGTTTATGTAATCATATAAGCTTGTAATTAATAGTTTAGAATGACAATTATATCATCTATTATATATCTAATTGCATAAACTATAATTAATAGTTTAAGTCCATGAATAAGCAATAGAAAACCACACTAATCTTCACAGTGCTGAAACAGAAAACAACTACCTTATTATACTACTAATTTTCCGGATCCATAAAATAATGACAGAAAATAACCGACTTCTAACTCCTAATCAAATTACCAAAGTGTTTCTTTTCTTTTCCTTACTGTCTGTACAAGATAGGAATTGATTTTTCCCATAAATCCCTTACATTTCCTAATGTTGTATCAACTGTAATACAGACTGGTGTTAATTACTAAAGATGTTAAAGCTCACAAACAAGTTTGACATAACCAAGAAATCCACATTCCTCTATCGACTGATACATACAGTGACACACACTTTTTAACCAACAATGACACCAAAAAACTAAAGGAGTTCGCCCAAAAGAAAAACCTTAATCCAAAGTTAAGTTGCAAGTGTTAACACAAAATATGACAGGTATCTAAAATACTAAGAAATACCACTAATTCCCTTTTCCACAATACAACTCAAAGAAAACATCAACTTCGGTTAATGACAATGACAGAGAAACCTGATATCATCTTAAAAACTAAGTCTATACAAACTGTATACATTATGATGCTATAGTACCCTAACAACAGGCACAGTGCGAGAAATTCTAAAGAAATTTTAACAAGAACACTCATGCCGGTTTCATTCTCCATTAATATGCTGATACCCAAACCCGACTAACTCCCTTACACTATCCAAAGCAAGAAGACATCGACGCCAAACACACAAGGATATAACCATACAACATCTACATAGCTATATTCTAAAGATCAACACAGACTTAACTAAACATTTCCAACTTCATACTCTGAATAGAGATCTCCCTTATTACACTAGGCTCGAAACAGCATATCAAAAAAACAAGTGTTAAATACCATACTAAAACCAGACACTTACTAACTAGTCATTTTATTACCAAGTTTCACCACTAATCACAACATTATAACTAGATTTCTTTCTAATCTATCCAAGAAAGAAAAAGATCTATTCATATAACCGAACTCACAAAATAAACAAACACAAAGTCTCATATACATCAACTAGAAAACAATGTTTACCAACATTCCATTAATACATTTGCAGAATCATAAAATGGAAATAGAGGTTAAGGTAAGAGATGCCCTTGCCTGGTATTCATATGGAGAATATATCCAGAACCGGAGTTCTAGTGCTAGCCCCTGCCTGGTGAGCCTCACAAATGAATCCCAAACTCAACCATGAAGATCCCTTATCATAGATTACCAAAATGCCGTGCAAGAGAACCCAAATTGTAGAGATAACAGAAAGAAACTCCCAACTTCCTAAATGACCATGAACAGAAGGGTTTATCTTTTCCGTGAAAACCCCTTTCATTCCATGCCACTTATCATGAAGGATACAACAGTAACACAGGTCCATAACCAACAGTTTACCCAAAATGCCGCAGCATAACATGGTAAAAAGAATGGAGTCAAATACAAACTGCAACTCCTCAACCAGAGCAAATGGCGGATTCCAAACTCAATAATGAATTGCCATCGATAAGTTCATTCAATGCAAACTTATCGCTTGCAGTGAACACAACTCAATACCTGCCAAATGTCCAACATAGTACATTTCCACAACCCGAAAAATAGCTTGAATCCACTAACATTTCAAAGCAATGCAAGTGCATTAAAACCCTGCCGTGAGTCATGTCTTCAAGCTAGTTAATAATATGAAGACTTAGGGATAGGTTAATTCATGTCTTTGCCAATAACATTAGTCATATATACTAACTTAAACATCTAAGATAACAGCGCATTCCAATGTCAATTAACTAACACTAAAACACACTAACCTCCTACTAACATACACCATAGGATATACTAACTTAGTTAATTCACATAGTTTTAGTAAATGAAATACCACATTATTACTAAAACACACACTCATAGTTATATGTATAAAAATACATATATTTCAAATTCATTAATTTTGAATTCAGAATTTGATTAACGTTAAATAACAATAGAACTCTAAATACTGTCTATAAACATAAGATACAATTAACCATAATAACATAACCATTTCTAAACATATCTAACATATTATTAAGGATTTCGAAACAATGAATCAATAATCAGACAATTAAATAACCATAAAGTTTGTCCTTATTTCATAGTCAAACCAATGTTCAAAATTTAGACTAAGCCAATTCTGTCATCAGAATAGGACTCATAAAGTGACAGAAGTAGACATAATTCCCTAAATGTCTAGCAGAAAAATAGAGATAACATGTTTAATCTAAATAATCAAGTTCAAAAGAATGCAGTCAAAGTTCGAACTCAAAGAAATCTAACATAACATAACATAGAAAATAAAGTCTGGAACTGTCAGGGGCATGACACCCTTCCCCACCAGTCTAGGCTTACTCCTGAAAGCCTGAAAACAAATAAGGATGTGCAGCCCTCATAGCTCCTGCATCTTCCCAAGTTGCAGAAGCTACATCATCAAGATCCCATAACACCTTTACCTGCTCCACCTTGCGTCCTCTGAGATTTAGCTCTCTTTGCTGGATGACCTGCACTGGTTCCAGCATCAGTTGACCATCTACCACCTGTAAATTTTTCCAATTCAGCATGTGTGCAATATCAGGTATATATTTCCTTAAGACAGAAATGTGAAATACATCATGAATTCGTGAAAGACTGGGTGGCAAAGAAAGTCTATAGGCAACTGGACCCACTCGTTCTAGGATCTCAAATGGTCCCACAAACCTTGGAGACAATTTTGAGCCTTTACCATACTTAATAGGACTTTTCCGGGGTCTAACCTGAAGAAATACCTTATTCCCAACTTCAAATTGACGTTCAATCCTATGCAGGTCTGCATACTTTTTCTGCCTGTCCTGAGCTATAGACAGGTGTTCTCTGATGCGCTTAACCTACTGTTCTAAATCTTGAAGCATCTCAGGACCCAAAATAATTCTATCTTCAAGATTGTCCTAGCTTAAAGGTGTTCTACAAGGTCTTCCATACAAAGCCTGGAAAGGAGCCATACCTATAGAACTATGGTAACCATTGTTGTAAGCAAATTCAACCAAATGCAAGTACTCTTCCCATCTATTTTGCCTGTCCATCACGTACATTCTAAGCATGTCTTCCAAAATCTGATTGACATGCTCAATCTATTCGTCAGTTTCAGGATGATATGCTGAACTAAAGTTCAGTTGAGTACCTAATTCACGCTGTAAAGACCTCCACAGAGATGAAGTGAAAATTGAATCCCTATCAGATATGATCTTCTTAGGAATCCCATGCAGCTTAACAACCTGTTCCATATAAATCTGTGCCACAGATGCAGCATTATAAGTGGATCTTATAGGAATAAAATGGGCAACCTTGGTTAACCGGTCAATAACAACCATAATGGCATCATGTTGCCTAGCTGAAAATGGTAACCCCACTATGAAATCTATGGATATGGTATCCCATTTCCATTCAGGCACGCTGTGAGATTGAAGTAAACCAGCTAGATGTTGATGCTTAGCTTTAACTCTCTGACACTCCAAGCATCTAGCCACAAAATCAGCAATATCCCTCTTCATACTCAGCCAATAGTGATGCTGCCTAAGATCACCATGCATCTTCTTCACACCAGGATGTGCTGAATAAGGTGCCTTATGTGCTTCAGTCATAACTAGGTTCTAAAGATCCCCGACTTCTGGCACATATATGCTACCTCGGTAAGTCATTAATGCTTCAGTGTTGATAGAGTAACCCTCAAATCTGCCTTCTAATACACTGCCACTATCAATCACTGCCTTGACATCTAAATACCAAGGATCAGTAGCCAAATTCAGAAGTATTCTCTCTTTCAAATCAATTGTGAGTGTCAAAGAAGAGAGTTCATGACGCCTTCTGCTAAGAGCATCTGCTACTTTGTTCTCTTTACCTTGAATATACTTCATTTCGAAGTCATACTCACACAAAAACTCCCTCCATCTGCGCTGACATGCATTAAGATTGGGTTGCGTGAACAAATATTGTAGACTTCTGTGATCGGTATGAAGCTCAAAATGTTGACCAAGAAGAAAATGTCACCATTTGGTCAAAGCATGAATCACTGCTGCAAGTTCCAAATCATGAGTAGGATAATTAATTTCATGATCCTTTAGTTTCCTGGATTCATAGGCAATGACCCTGCCATCCTGCATCAAGACAGCCCCTAAACCATCCAATGAGGCATCGGTGCACACAACAAATTCCTTAGAAGGATCAGGTACCACTAAAATTGGTGCACTAGTCAAATGTTCCTTTAGATGTTGGAATGCTTCTTCACATTTATCTGACCAGATGAATTTCTTACCCTTTCTCTGGAGAGAAGTAATGGAATGGGCTATCTTTGAAAAATTAGCCACAAATCTTCTGTAGTAACTAGCCAGTCCCATAAAACTTCGTACTTCAGATACATTGGTAGGAGTTGGCCATTCTACAATTGCCCCGATCTTAGCAGAATCAACAGCTATTCCATCTCCTGTAATAATGTGACCCAAATAACTTATTTCAGTTTTGAAAAATTCACATTTTTCAGGATTGGCATATAGCTTGTTCCTGCGGAGACATTCAAAGACTTGCCTCAAATGCTGCTCATGCTCCTCCAAGGAGTTAGAATATACCAAAATGTCATCAAGGAACACTACCAAAAACTTGTCTAAGAATGTCCTGAATACTCCCTGCATCAAACTCATGAATACTGATGGTGCATTAGTCACCCAAATGGCACTACCATGAATTCATAATGCCCATACCTTGTGCGAAAAGCTATTTTATGAATGTCGGCTTCTTGAATCCTTAACTGATGGTATCCAGATTTGAGATCAATCTTGGAAAACACCTTGGCACCCTTGACTTGATCAAACAAATCATCGATGCGAGGCAAAGGATATCTATTTTTTATGGTAGCTTTGTTCAGTTGTCTATAGTCGATACAAAGCCTCAAAGATCCATCCTTCTTCTTGACGAAAATAACAGGTGCTCCCCAAGGTGAAACACTAGGTCTAATAAGTCCCTTCTCAAGGAGTTCTTCAAGTTGAACCTTGAGTTCCACTAATTCTTGAGCGGTCATACGGTAAGGAGTCTTGGAAATCGGTTCGGTTCCTGACAAAAGATCAATCCTAAAATCAATTTCTCTTTTAGGTGGGATTCCCGAACTCTCTGTAATAAATACATCTGAGAATTCCTTCAAAATTGGATGATCTAAGTTGGTGTTCCAAGCAACTAGTTCATCAAAATCATTGATAGAAATAGCAAACAATTTGCATCCCTTTCAAAAACATCTCTAAAGTTGCTTAGCAGAAATAGTTCTGACTGACATAGGCCTCTTAACACCTGTAATAATCTTGATATTTCCAATATCATTGATACACCTGACAGTCTTCTCTCTACAATCGATGACAGCTTGATGTTGCTCTAACCAATCCATACCCAGAATAATGTCATAAGAACCTAAAGGAATAACCCTAAGGTTAACTGTAGTAGTAAAAGCCTTAAATTGAACCTTACAATTTTCAGCTATAAACCCCGATATGACCTTTGTCCCTGATGCTAACTCGACTTGCCATGCCAATTTAGCTTTACTCACAGGAATTCCACATTGCTTAACCAAATTGGAAGAAACAAAAGAGCCAGTGGCACAAGAGTCAAATAAAATAGAGATCTTCTTACCTTGATAATTACCTCTAGCTTCAATCACAGTGTTCTGATGATCTGCTTGTTTCTGATCCACAGTAGTAAAGATGCGATGATTCCTTCTAGAATCACCAATAGTAGCCTCAGAACCTGTGGCTTTAGACCTAACCTGACTATTGCCTCGAAGGGGACAATTCCATTGCAAATGCCCCAATTGCCCACATTGCCAACACTCTGCTCCTCTCTTGGTACTTTTATCCAGTGATGAGTTCACTAGAGGTGATGCATAACTCTGTTGTACACTCTGAGTTGGTTTAAAGGACTTAGGTTGCTCAGGAACCTTGAAACTCTTGTTTGATTTGGAAAACTTTTCAAACTTCCTCTTCTGAAATTTACCACTCGATCCACTGGAAAAAGCCTTGATATTATCTTGATAAGGTTTATGATTCTTCCCACTGCTTTGAGCTGGTGGATTCACAGATCCTTTGGCTAAAAATCCTGACTTCACTTCAGTGAGCTTGGCTTGATCAACAGCTTCTTTCATTGTCTTAGGTTTGAAAGTTCTCACTTCTTCTCCAATTTTAGGGTTCAAACCCCTAATGAAGTGTTGTACCAAAGGCTTATCATTCTCTAACCAACCGGAATATTTCTTCAGTTGGAAAAACCTCCTCTCATACATTTCCACTGTTGAGTTGCCTTGAGAAATGCTGAAGAATTCTTTGGATCTAGTTTGCTGCCAATAATCTGACATGAATCTCTCACGAAATCTTTCTATGAAAAGCTCCCATGTAACCTGAGAGATGAGAATTCCAAGTTGTTCTAGTTCCATATTCCACCATATGGAAGCAAAGGATCTCAGCTACATTACGGTCCAACGAACCTTTACATTACCGTGATAATCATGGAGAATAAAACACCTTTCGATGTTCAAGAGCCATGCTTCAGCTTTAGCACCACCCTCTGTTCCATTGAAATATGGTCCTTTGAGCTTAGAAAGGTCTTTTAACTGAGTCCTGATAACAGGATCTTCTGCTACTAGAACTTGTATAACATGAGCATTTGCTACACCATCTGGAACATTGTTCCTAGCTTCAATGTTATCCAACCTATCAAGAATCCATTGGAGAACTTCAACCTGAGGTACCTCTCGATCTTCCTGATCCATTCCTATTAAAGGATCAACTTGCTCATCACCAAGTATTCCTTGGTGACCTCATCCTCTACCACGGCCATGACCACGACCGCATCATCCACCCCTACCTCTGCCTAAATCAGCATCAACTGGGTCACCACGCCTTTGTGCTCCTCATGTGATAGGAGGCATGCTTGAAACCCTATAGAAAAGTTCAATAAAATCACTAACGGAAGCATAACGATAAAACCCTTTTAAAAAACCTCAAGCCCTAAGTGTTTAAACTTGGCTTTGATACCAACTGTAACACCCCATCTATTCTAAAAGATAAAAGATGATACTAAAGAAGAAACCATCATAAATAAAATCACATAAAAACCATAGTAATAATTTTTTTTTTAAAAGAACAATCTATTACATACAATCATAACAACCGCTTCTAAGAGCTTTATAGTTTACAATTGATTTACATCAGAGTAATAATAATACTCTTTATTCAAAGATTAAGTCTCTAAACAAAATTTCCTTCTTTCCAAATCCATTACATTCTACGAATAGATCTAATAACTAATAACCATGAAATGATCTGTTTCCCATAAAACTTAACAACTGCTATCCACTATCCCATATTCATTGATTTATCCATCTAAAACCTGAAAACCAAAATGAACACAAACACAAATAGCAAATAGGGCTCAGTCACAATGATAAAGAAAATGAATCATCTCCAAATATCGGCAATCATAAAAGTCAGTACAAAATAACATTTATGTAGATTTAGATACAGATGTAATTGAAAACTAAATAACATAATTTCCATTATTTTACACCAAAATCATCAAGCACTAGAATTTCCTTCTAACAGAAATAAACTCGCAAAGAAAATGACAAGCAATGATCCAATAGTTCATGGGTGTCCACATAAGGACCTACGCTATGTATCCGTAAGGAACCTCATAGTAATCCATTATGTCTGATGAAACCATAATGTTTTATCTTTGTTAATTGAAACCCATAACCCTTGAATTTATAATTATCACTTAATTAATCAACTGACAGAAATTCTTTCCCATAAGGATATAGACTAGTGTCAGTCACAACTGACAGAAATTCTATCATCACAAGGTACTAGACTAGTGTCAGCCCCCAATCTACGGATCATACTTGCATTATCTTGAAAACACTTGATCTAGCAATCAATGAAAGTAGTGAAATGAACTACATAACACAATTTCACTAACATTCTGTTTCTAATGCATCAATTTGCAAAATTGAAACAACAAACAAAAATCCATCCTAAAACCATATTGCCATATTTTTTAACATACATTCATAAACATGATGTTTCACGTAAGATGAAAAGATCACAACTCTTTCTCCATCTCAAATCCAATCAAAAAAATCTCCATATTAACTTATCATTAAAACTGTAACTGTACAAATAAAATATCCATATCAAATCCATGTTTCCATTGAATAGAAAAGAACTAACATAATCATACAACAACTGAATCAACACAACACCCATCACTTTTAACAATCATACTAGTTTACCATAACCGAATTATTAAACTAAATGGCCATACACCCTGCTCTATTAATTACAATTTTATACCATTTATATACATGTTGGCGTATGTACATGTATACACCACAGCTTGTGTATACATATACATATCCCAGCAGGTATATGTATATATGAATACATAATTATATAAGCTTGTAATTAATAGTTCAGATTGACAGTCATAGCATCTATTATATACATGTTGGCGTATGTACATGTATACACCATGGCTATGTATACATATACATATCCCAGCAGGTATATATATATATATATATGTTTATGTAATCATATAAGCTTGTAATTAATAGTTTAGAATGACAATTATATCATCTATTATATATCTAATTGCATAAACTGTAATTAATAGTTTAAGTCCATGAATATGCAATAGAAAACTACACTAATCTTCACAGTGCTGAAATAGAAAACAACTACCTTATTATACTACTAATCTGCCGGATACATAAAATAATGATAGAAAATAACCGACTTCTAACTCTTAATCAAATTACCAAAGTGTTTCTTTTCTTTTCCTTACTGTCTGTACAAGATAGGAATTGATTTTTCCCATAAATCCCTTACATTTCCTAATGTTGTATCAACTGTAATACACATTGGTGTTAATTACTAAAGATCTTAAAGCTCGCAAACAAGTTGACATAACCAAGTCATCAACATTCCTCTATCGACTGATACATACAGTGACACACACTTTTTAACCAACAACGACACCAGAAAACTAAAGGAGTTTGCCCAAAAGAAATACCTTAATCCAAACTTAAGTTGCAAGTGTTAACACAAAATATGATAGATATCTAAAATACTAAGAAATACCACTAATTCCCTTTTCCACAATACAACTCAAAGAAAACATCAACTTCGGTTAATGACAATGACAGAGAAACCCGATATCATCTTAAAAACTAAGTCTATACAAACTGTATACATTATGATGCTATAGTACCCTAACAACAGGCACAATGTGAGAAGTTCTAAAGAAATTTTAACAAGAACACTCATGCCGATTTCATTCTCCATTAATATGCCAATACCCAAACATGACTAACTCCCTTACACTATCCAAAGCAAGAAGACATCGATGCCAAACACACAAGGATATAACCATACAACATCTACATAGCTATATTCTAAAGATCAACACAGACTTAACTAAACATTGCCAACTTCATACTCTGAACAGAGATCTCCTTA
Organism: Chamaecyparis obtusa; assembly: GCA_027943335.1. Lineage (NCBI taxonomy): Eukaryota > Viridiplantae > Streptophyta > Pinopsida > Cupressales > Cupressaceae > Chamaecyparis > Chamaecyparis obtusa. The sequence continues at coordinate 37,167 of BSBK01002969.1, read as the reverse complement.
TTACACTAGGCTCGAAACAGCATATCAAAAAAAAGAAGTGTTAAATACCATACTAAAACCAGAAACTTACTAACCAGTCATTTTGTTACCAAGTTTCACCACTAATCACAACATTATAACTAGATTTCTTTCTAATCTATCCAAGAAAGAAAAAGATCGATTCATATAACCGAACTCACAAAATAAACAAACATAAAGTCTCATATACATCAACTAGCAAATAGTGTTTACCAACATTCCATTAATACATTTGTAGAATCATAAAATGGAAATAGAGGTTAAGGTAAGAGATGCCCCTGCCTGGTATTCATATGGAGAAGATATCCAGAATCGGAGTGCTAGTGCTAGCCCCTGCCTGGTGAGCCTCACAAATGAATCCCAAACTCAACCACGAAGATCCCTTATCATAGATTACCAAAATGTCATGCAAGAGAACCCAAATTGTAGAGATAACAGAAAGAAACTCCCAACTTCCTAAATGACCATGAACAGAAGGGTTTATCTTTGCCATGAAAACCCTTTTCATTCCATGCCACTTGTCATGAAGGATACAACAATAACATGGGTCCATAACCAACAGTTTACCCAAAATGCCGCAGCATAACATGGTAAAAAGAATGGAGTCAAATACAAACTGCAACTCCTCAACCAGAGCAAATGGCGGATTCCAAACTCAACAATGAATTGCCATCGATAAGTTCATTCAATGCAAACTTATCGCTTGCAGTGAACACAACTCAATACCTGCCAAATGTCCAACATAGTACATTTCCACAACCCGAAAAATAGCTTAAACCCACTAACATTTCAAAGCAATGCAAGTGCATTAAAACCCTGCCGTGAGTCATGTCTTCGAGCCAGTTAATAATATGAAGACTTAGAGATAGGTTAATTCATGTCTTTGCTAATAACATTAGTCATATATACTAACTTAAACATCTAAGATAACAATGCATTCCAATGTCAATTAACTAACACTAAAACACACTAACATCCTACTAACATACACCATAGGATATACTAACTTAGTTAATTCGCATAGTTTTAGTAAATGAAATACCACATTATTATTAAAACACACACTCATAGTTATATGTATAAAAATACATATATTTCAAATTCATTAATTTTGAATTCAGAATTTGATTAACGTTAAATAACAATAGAACTCTAAATACTATCTATAAACATAAGATACAATTAACCATAATAACATAGCCATTTCTAAACATATCTAACATATTATTAAGGATTCCAAAACAATGAATCAATAATCAGACAATTAACTAACCATAAAGTTTGTCCTTATTTCATAATCAAACCAATGTTCAAAATTCAGTCTAAGCCAATTCTGTCATCAGAATAGGACTCATAAATCGACAGAAGTAGACATAATTCCCTAAATGTCTAGCAGAATAACAGAGGTAACATGTTTAATCTAAATAATCAAGTTCAAAAGAATGCAGTCAAAGTTAGAACTCAAAGAAATCTAACATAACATAACATAACATAGAAAATAAAGTCTGGAACTGTCAGGGCCATGACAAAAACCACCTGGGACCGGTAACCCAAAATAATTTTCACTCTTCTGAAGTGAGCTCGTTGAAGAGCCAACCCTGTTAAAGGTTACAAACACACTATTAGGTGTGACCTTGTTAGAGGATTTAAGACTAAGAGTTAAATTTTGACTAGCATTTCCTATGGGGTCAATAAGATAACAATGCAAATTCCTTGAATGACATAGGGGCATAACATATGACAGTTAATTTTCCACTCGGTTAGGAGATTTTTTTTATCAATGGTTAAACTAAAAAAATTGTTGATCTGAAATTATAATATAACTCAATTTCCAGATGTTCAAATCTATTCCAAGCCCATACAAATCCTTTGATCAATATTTCAATTCACTTCCTCATCTTACTTTCACTCGGTAATAGCTCTCTAACACTTGGTATTGTTCTGCAGTTCGGTTCTCCTTCAACAAATCTGATCACGCATACATGAAAGTGTATTCACATGAAATATCTATAGTCTTCTTTCTTCTGGCATAGTTTCAGCAATGAAACTTATGTCTCTTATATAGACAGATAAACCATTTTCATATCAACCATCAAATTTTGCCACTTATTCTTCTTCGTTGATTTTGCCTCTTAAACCTTCCTCGACAGATGTGTCAATAACTCATTTCAATTCCATCCTTTAGATCTTCTCCAAATTTTTTCATCCGTGGATCTCATAAAAAACTTTATCCTTAATCTTGAAATCATAACAATTTCCAGCTCATCCTTTTCTATCGGCTAAACTAAGCATTTAATACTTTTATCATTACTTGATGAGCAAAGAAATGCATCAATGAATAGAATCTTGGTTAATACTATTGTTCAATATACACTACACTGGCTTGGTGTATACTAAAGTGCTTCATTTATTGACCACATTTCCTTGGACAATTTTTCTTCTATCTTCATAATAGATTAATGCAAAAATAATCAAGTCATCAATATGGGATCATAGACTCATCAATAAGTTACCCAATGTATTCCTTATCATCATCTATCATATCCATCTCTCTCCATGTAGATATCTCATTTCTTCATCTTTTCTCTCTTCTTACAGATTTTTTGATGTTTGTAACTAACATGCTAACTACTGTCAAAACTAGTTGACATCAATGAAAACACAATGACTGATTTAATTATCTTACATATAATTTCAATAACTCAGTGATCTCTAATCATTGATCTTCAAGTCATTTAGGTATTCAATCAGTTGTAGTTCATCAATCTCTCCCTTTAGCATTGATGGTAACACAAGCAATATGAAATATGCCATACACATACCAAACATGTATTTCACAACTATGTAAGTAAATATTATATCTTGGTAAGCTCTTCCTAGCTTGATTTTTAATATGTTTAATCACTACGTTACATAACAACATTACAAGTGTAGAGTCTCCTCTGGGGATTTGATATTTTCAGCTCTCTGATGCCTTCTGTTCTCAGCAACAAATCTCTCCCACACTTTCTTTGATTACAATTGTTGATTTGATTACAATACAACTCAATTAGCACATGTTTAGATATATTCTAAGCCCATACAAATCCTCTGATCAATATTTCAACTCTCTTCCTTAGCTTACTTTCACTCAGTAATAGCTCTCTAACGCTCAGTATTGTTCTGTAGTTTGGTTCTCCTTCAACCAGTCTAATCAAGCATGCATGAAAGTGTATTCACACAAAATATCTATAGTCTTCTTTCTTCTGGCATAGTTTCAACAATGAAACTTGTGTCTCTTATATAGACAAATAAACCATTTTCATATCAACCATCATATTTTGCCGCTTATTCTTCTTCATTGATTTTTCCTCTTAAAATTTCCTTGGAAGATGTGTCAATAACACATTTCAATTCCATCCTTTAGATCTTCTCCAAATTCTATCAGCCATGGATCTTATAAAAAACTTTATCCTTAATCTCAAAATCAGAACAGTTTCTAGCTCATCATTTACTGTTGGCTAAACTAAGCATTTAATACTTTTATCAATACTCGATTAACAAAGAAATCTATCAGTGAATACAATCTTGGTTAATACTATCGCTCACTATACACTACATTGGCTCGGTGTATACTAAAGTGCTTCATTTACTGACCACATTGCCTTGTACAATTTTTCTTCTATCTTCATAATAGATTAATGCAAAAATAATCAAGTCATCAATACGAGATCATAGACTCATCAATAAGTTACCCAATGTATTCCTTATCATCATCTATCATATCCATCTCTATCTGGGTAGATATCTCAGTTCTTCATCTTTTCTCTCTTCTTACATATTTTTAGATATTTGTAACTAACATGATAAGTACTGTCAAAAATAGTTGACATCAATGAAAACATAATGACTGATTTAATTATCTTACATATCATTTCAGTAACTTGGTGATCTCTAATCACCGATCTTCAAATTATTCAAGTATTCAATCAGTTGTAGTTCATCAATCTCTCCCTTTGGCATTGATGGCAACACAAGCACTATGAAATATGCCATACACATACCAAACATGTATTCCACAACTATGTAAGTAAATATTGTAGCTCGCTAAGATCTTCCTAGCTTGATTTTTAATATGTTTAATCACTACGTTACATAATAACATTACAAGTATAGAATCTCCTCTGCAGATTTGATATTTTCAGCTCTCTGATTCCTTCTGTTCTCAGCAACAAATCTCTCCCACACTTTCTCAAATTATCTCTCCCTTAGATCAATGGTCCATTGATCTCTCTATTTATCTCTCATAATGATTATTTCTCCCTTTGACAACAATGCCAAAGAAAACCATAAAACGTATAGCTCTTCAATAGCTAAGTAACTCTCTGTTGTTAGGTGGAGATAATGTATCTCTATATACTGATATGCAAATCTATGTTCCAACTCCTCACGTCTTTCACAACCTTAGACATTGTCCATGTTTGAGCTATTTTGCATCAACATGAATGATCTTTTGATAAGATTAGGTTGTTGCAACCTCCAGATCACATCAGTGATTGGTAGACACGGGACAGACCCCAAATCTAGTCCTCAAGTATTCAAAAGTGTCCTTCAGTAGAGGCTTGGTAAAAATATCAGTAAGTTTCTCCGTTGATATCACATATTCAAGTTTGACTTTCTTTTCCTATACTTGTTCTCTTCACTAGTGATACTTAATTGATATATGCTTTGTCTTCGAATGCATTAAAGGATTCTTAGAAATATTTATTGCACTAGTGTTGTCACAATATATAATCACCATCACAATATATAATCACCATCTCAGTGATTACCTCATTCATCTCTTCCAACACATGTTTGATATAAGCAATGTTTGAACAGTTTGTAGCAGTAGCAGCAACATACTCTTCTTCGATAGTAGATTGAGAAATACAAGGTTGTTTCTTACTTGTCCAAGTTACAAGTCTTTCACCAAAGAAAAATGCTCCTCTGGTTGTGCTTTTTCTATCATCTATATTTCCAGCCCAATCTCCGTCGGTGTAAACTCTTAGTTCAAATTTGCCTTCCTTAGGAAAACATAAGCCATAATCCTTTGTTTTCTTTGTTGGCATTATAATACATTGACAGTTCAAACTGTCATCGGCTATTACATTTTTGTATAACTATTTTGTTATTACGGTTATGTATAATTGATCTTCGTGTATAAATTTCATCCAATGATGATTAAATATTATCGAATACTTATTTTTCTATCTCTTTCATATGGTATCAGAGCGTTCTCAAGGTGAGGAAGTATGCAGAGCACATAGCTACACAAGACCCTATCTATATGGCTTCTATTTTAGAGTATCTTGGTGCAGGTTCTTGAGTTGGCATTGGGAATAAGATTCAGAGCAACCACTAGGAAAATTGCAGTCAAAAGATTAGACCTAGGCACTAGCGCTAGTGACCATTTTAACCATTTAGTGCACAACAATTTTGGAACTATTTAGTGCTCAACAGTACCTATTTTTTTGCAATACTTTTGTAGTGGTATTTTACTGCAACAGTTTTCAAGCAGCATGTGTGGCTGGTAGAAGGGAACAAAGTGCCAGTAGAATGAAAATAGTTTGAAGGTGGACCTATGTTGGCATGTGAAGAAATGAATAGTTGGCAGACATGTTATTCTCTGCAGTACATGAAAATAGTGAGTGAAGTATGTATCCATGACATTTGATCCTGTGTGGGAGTGATGCAGTGGAAATTGTCATTGTTCTGAAGTTGCATTGATTCATAGATAGGTACATACATACAAGTCTTTCATTTTGATTGAAAAGGTATGGAGCTACATTAACTTTATATTATAAAGGGAAAACATGAAGTTATTGGTGCAGAAAAATGAGGGAATCAATATGGTCAATTTGGATGGACCTTTTAGAGCAGGGAAAACTATTTTTTTAGGGTTTTAAATTTCATGTCAAACATTGTCTCTATTTCTATGGGTAATTACAATGATGCAAGCCACCTTATGGATGAACATTTTGATGATCTGGCACTACACAATTATGGTACTCTTCTTGAGAATTTTTTGGATTTAAACTTCATTTTTCCAGAGATGAATTTATTTATACTTGCTGGAAGTTCTTATCTCTTATTTGTTGGAGGAGAATTGGATGATAATACAATTTTTGAGAACTTTCAAAAGTGTCATTATATAGAAATTCCATTATTTTTTGGTCGATTTATGAGTACTATAAAAGATTTGGTTCACAACATGGATGAAAAAACAAGTGCTTCTTGGAAGTTTGGTATTCCAAATCAAAAAGGGCATATTAGGAAAATGATTGCTAGAGGAGCTAGTTGGATATATGGTAGTATTGTTGGAGATTTATGCTACTCAAATGATCTTGCATTTTATAGCCATAATGAGGTAGAATATAGGATAACATCCTTTTACAAATCTCACTTTAAGGATGAGGCCTCGAAAGATTCATCTGATAAATCGAATGGATAAACTATAATAGGGCTATTCTGGGGGTTGGCGGCATCGGAGGATGGAGGAACTTCCATCATCTCAAGTTAGCTTCTCGCTTTGTGATGGTGTTCTATATGAGAAGCATTTTTTTGGCTTTCTATTTTTGTTTTGCTTTCTAATGTTGACAGATTTGAAGAATGCATTCTTGTAGAGACTCATTTTGGAGAAAGGTTTATGATTTGGTAGTGTGCTCAATATGGATTGTTGTCAAGTGAGCTTCAAAGTATATGATTGAGAATTATACCCTTTCGCAACTAGACAATGATAGAGATCAGTCGCATCTCTTAGGGATCATTGTTGAATAATTCAAGACTGTGATTCGAGAGTTCGAGACTGAGAGCTTAAGAATACAACTCGAAGCTACACCTTTCCAAGGGTCAGAAGACAAGTTGATGTAGCCTTGCATGATTCAAGATTTTCAACTTCAAAAAAAGAAGATTTTCTCAATATATGTATTCATATTATGTACTCAACATGTTTTTCTATGTAAGCCTTAAGGGAGGGATCCCTAGGGAAAAGTGATTTTAATGTTCTTTTAGGATCAATGTATTAAGGGGGGGAATGTTGGCATTATAATACATTGACAGTTGAAACTATCATTGGCTATTGCATTTCCATATAATTTTTTTGTTATTACGGTTATGTATAACTGATCTTCATGTATAAATTTCCTCCAATGATGATTAAATATTATCAAATACTTATTTTTCTATCTCTTTCATTCTTTAGGTATCTCAAGATTCTTTTCACTGCAACCGTATATGAATCCTTTGGATTGGAAAAGAATCTAGCCACAATCCCCACTGCATGTGCAATATTGGGCCTATTGTGTGCTACATACACTAGTTTACCAATCATAGATTGGTACAATGTTTGATTTACCTTTGTAGATTCATCATATTTTGTCAATTTGCAACCTATAACCATCAATATTCCTACTAGTTTAGCATCTTCCATGCTAAATATTCTCAATACTTCCTTAATGTACATTGATTGTGTGATGAAAATTCCATCATGTTGTTGAATAACCTGCAAGCATAGTAAGAATTTAATATCTCCAAAAATTAACATTTCAAATTCATTTTTTCATCTCTATCAACAAAAGCTTTGAAAATATGATCTTGTCCTCCAAATATTATATCATCCTCAAATATTTCAGCAATCAAAATAGTATCATTAGATCCTCCTTTCATTTACAAATTGTTGTTTTCACTATTTCTTACAAAACCAATACTTAAAAGATAAGTATGTAACCTTTCATACCATGCTCTTAGTGTTGTCTTTAATCCATATAAGGTTTTGTGTAGTCTACATACCATGTCTCTCTGATTCGTATAAAAAAAACCTTATGGTTGTTCTATGTAGACCTCCTCTTCTAGTATACCATTTAGAAAAGCTAACTTAACATCCATTTGATAGACCTTAAATTTATTATGTGCAGCATATCCAAGTAACATGCTGAATCCTTCTAGTCTAGAAACAGGTGCAAACGTCTCACCATAATCAATACCTTCTTCTTGTGCATATCCCTTGCAAAAAAGTCTAGCTTTCTTCCTAGTAACTTCTCCATTCTCATTCAGCTTATTTCTGAAAATCCATTTAGTACCAATAATATTTTTATCTTTCAGCCTAGGTACTAAAGTCCATATCTTGTTCTTCTCAATTTGTTCTATCTCTTCATTCATAGAATTGATCCATTCATCATTCTCAAGTGCATCCTTAACATTCTTCGGTTCAAAAGAAAAAACTAAACATGCATTTTGTCTTAATTTACTTCTTGTTAGCATCCCAGCTTGCTTATCTCCAATGATTTGGTTCTCAGGATGATGTCTTCTGACAAATCTGCTAGCACTTGATCTCTTCTTTGTTCTTCATTTTGTTCAAGTTCATCTCCTTGCTTGACAACTTATTCCTAATCCTCGGTCTCCCTTTGTTGTTCCTCGGTCTTATTTTCCTAATGCTCGGTCAACTTAGCCTGCGGCTTCGGTAGGTACTCTCGATCCTCAACATAAGAAAATATACCATAGTCTTCCAGCTCCTTAGTGCTTCCTTCATCATTTTTATTAGCAAATTCATCAACTCTGACATGAGCACTTTCAATCATCTTATTAGTGACTTTCTTCAGACACTTGTAAGCTTTACTTTTAGTAGAATATCCAAGGAATATTCCCTCATCCCCTTTAAAGTCAAATTTCCCATTCCTATCATCTTTTAGAATAAAACATTTTCTACCAAAAAATTTGAAGTAACTTACACTCGATGTGTATCCAAACCATAACTCGTAGGGCATCTTGTTTGTGTCTTTCTTTAATTATACTAGGTTCTGGACATATACAACTGTGCTAACTGCTTCTCTCTAGTACATCTGTGCAACCTTTTTCTCTATCATCAGTGTTCTTTCACAATCAACTATAGATCTATTTATCCTTTTAGCAATTCCATTCTACTACGGTGTTCTAGGTGCAGAAACCTATCTTTTGATACCATGCTCATTACAATTGCTAGTGAATTCTGTAATCACCTGAAAATGGACAAAGATAATTAAGTAACAAAATCAAAGCAAATCAAGGAAAAAATCAAAGAAATTAAATTAAATCAAATATTTAGCCAATCAAAATTAAAATCAAGCTTTAATTCAAGATAAATCAAAATTGAGATCATTTTAATCAAGTGAAATTAAATCAATATGCAATTAATTCTATTAATTGTACAGTTTTGAATTAAATCAAATTTGACCCATTCAAGGGGTACATGGCTAAAGAAATAAATTTAAATCAATTAATAAATCCTAATTTCTCTCAACAACCCAAAAGGGGAGAAAATTGAATTAACCAATAGGATTTGAGAAATGCATTCACATGGATCAAGCCAAATTCAATCTCAATCACTCAAAGTGAAAGAGAATCTAGTGCAATGATCTTGTCTTCTTGTCCCAAGCTTTGAGGACACAAACTTTGCATTGTCTTCAAAGGGTGGAACCAAAGAATCAACTCAAGCTTAATGATGATCAGCACAACTACACCCCCTACCCTTGCATAAATCTATAAAAGGAAGACCAAAATCCTCATTTTTCATAACCACAATTCTGAGAATTGCATACAACCTCTTGCATTTTATAGCTAGAAAGACATTTTAAGAGCTTAATTAGCATTGAATTTGAATATAATTGTTAGCTTTAGCTTAATCTTTATCATTTCTCATTCTAGCACTATCACTAATGGTAGCTTGCTAAGAGCTTCTATTAACACTCTTAGATAGAGACCCATAGGATGCTTAATTGATCTTTAATTTGCTAAATAGTTTTTATATTGTGGTTTATATAATTTTTATTTTATTTATTTCTCAATACTAATTCTATGAAGGTACATTTCCTTGTACACAAAATGGCACCCATTGTGGGGCAGGATGCTTCACTTTACTAAACGCTCAGAATTATTTCTTTTTTATCAAATTTGTGCATGTTTAACTCTCGAATTTTTCAGGAAACAATGCTTTTGAGAGGTCAAACGATGCTTCTTCATGATTAAACGGTGCTTTCCAACACTATTTCGGTGCTTTCACGAAAAATTTATGCACCTTTTCATTGATCCACAATGCTTTCAATCCTTCTATTATCTATCTATCATTCTTATGAAACCTTTTCATGGATCTATAGCACTTATTCCCTAACCCTTGAGTGCTTCTACTAATTTCCTGAGCACTTTTACTTCATTTTTATTGCCTTTGATAGATTTAGAAGTGCTTTTATTGGTTATTTGTGCACTTTTGAGTTTTACTAACAAAGTTGAAACAACACTTTTAATCAGATTAGCAGCACTTTTAACTAGTAAAATAACACTTTTAAGCATTACAAAAGAACTTTTGCATAAACTATTAATTTTCACTATCTGACTGTGGTAAAATGATTTGTATGACTCTATAGGATGTTTGATCATAGAAAAGTGAAGAAACCAGAGAGCAGATTCAACCAAGAAGGAAAGGCTTTGACTAAGAAAATAAAAAAGGAGAACTTTGTTCACATCTAATCAGTTCTTGAGGATTCACAAGAGGAGGAAAATCAGGTTTATGAGAACTACCTTAAAGTTGTAGAAGCATATAAAAATAAGTTTGTATCACTTAACTGGATTTTCTCACCTTAATTCAAGTTTTTCTTAAAATTTGCAAATAAGGCCTTAGATTTGATTCAAACTTTGCTTCTTCAATTTTGTTTTTGGTTTCCTTCATTGTGGCTATTGTTGTTGACTAACTTTGTTGGAGGAAAAGCACATTGGAAAGGAACTATAGCCAAGGTAAGATAAAAATGGAAATAATCACTCAAAAATGGACCTAGCCTATGCTAGCTACAAGGAAAGGTAAGCCTCAAACTAGTGAATATTTTCCCTTAAATTGTGGCATTGGTGCATTTGAAAATCTAGTAATTACAAAATAGCCTATCTTTATTTGGAAAGTTTAGCATTTAGGCCTATGCTCTTCACTTCTTCTAGTGAATCAAAATGCCAAAGGTGTTGAGGTTTCTAATTAAGAAGAAAGGTTGAGGAAATCAAGCACATAAAATAAAATCCCCTTTTTTGTGGAGGAGAGTAGAAATGCTCAAATCCCTATAGTTAGTGGGCTAGTAATTGAGCCTTGTCTATTGTGTTTGGGAAATTAAGGAAAAGTTAGTGATATGCTCTTCACCTTTTGGTGAATCAAATTCCCAAAAACTAATTCTTAACTCCATTTCCTTTCTTTACATGAATATGCTAGAACATTAGTGGGCTCGCCTCCTGAGAAATTGCCTTAACGAGGCAAGTGAGAGGGACAACCCAAAGTGGGATACGCTTACTTTCGCTATGAGAATCCAACCCACTATAAAACAAAATGCATACATCCTTAATGGGGTGTGTGACAAAAGGATTTTAAATTTTTGAACTTCCTTGAGTAGTCCTCACGGATTGCGCAAAACTCTGATATACCGGTGGTGGGAAGCCCCTTATCATACTTGGGGGATGAGAGTTTAAGATCCATTTTGAATGAAATCTATATTAAATCCTTGATAAAATAGCAAGACCACCTTTTAGAGCCATGTTTATGAACCAATCTTGAGCTAGGTAGGTGCTTGAAGTTTCTTTTTATGCAAAACCCATGACAACGTTCTTTCAAATTAAACATTTTGTGTTAGTGGGTAAAAAGAAGACAAGTGAATGCATTATTGTTGTGTTTGAAATCCATAAACAAGTGAGAGAGATATCCATTGAAATTTCATCTTACATTTTTAATCTCTTCAATTTAAAATCAATAATTATCAAATCAAGGATTAGTTCAAATCAAACCCTTGTTGGATGCCAGTTTCCACCCAGTCCCACACATATAGGGTATCTTTACAAGGAGAAAGAACTCTTGTTTCAAATGAAGGGAAAGAATTTGAGTACCAAATTCTTTTCAAAGGTCCTAATCAAGAGGAAATTTTCCCAAACTTATTCGAAAAAAGACTCGGAGAAATGGATAGAAGCTTCGCATATCATAATTACCAACAAGAAGGAAATAATATTAACATCAACAATGCCAATCATAATCCCAAAGAAACACTTGAACAAAAAGTTGAGAGACCAGCCCAAGATCATGAATTCCTAGAGGTCATGGAGAAATTAATAGATCAGGATAGGGAGAAATTTTTCCTAAACCTAGTTCAAGCAGGAGTAAAGCTTCCCCATGATTTTGATATAGAACAACTTAATAAAGACCAAGAGAAAGATAACCTCATGAATGCTATGAGTAGGAAAATAAAGGCCTTCCAAGAATAAATTGACACCATGAAAAAGGTGGCCAAACCTAAGGCATTTTCTATTGAATCTTTGTGTCCTTTCCCATTTGACAAAAGCTTAGTTATGGCACCTTTTCCCTTTAATACCATTTTTCCTAAGTATGACAAATATATGGGAAGAATAGACCCACATGATCATCTAACAAAATTTTGTGCCTTAAGCATTGAGTTCATGCACAATGATACATACCTAATGAGACTCTTTCCTAGGATCTTAGGAGGTCTAGCCATGGAGTGGTTTTCAAAATTACCCCAAGGAATATTTAGACCTCTGAGGAGCTAGCCTCCAAGTTTGAGACCCACTATTCTTATAACATTGAGCATGAAATCATGATGCTCAAGTTGTGTGATACCAAACAGAATGATGGAGAATCCTTCTTAGGATTCCTACAAAGGTGGAGGACCATTTTTGCAAGGTATCTATGAAGTATCCCTGAGAAAGAGAAGATGAAAATCTTCACAAATAATTTGACCATGGAAATAAATTATAAATTACAACTCCAATGTCCCCCAAGATTTGAAAAACTTATCAAAAATGGGATCAAGATTGAGGATGTATTGGTCAAGAGAGGTGAAATAAAATTATTTAAAGATAACAAATCTAATAACACCAAAAATAATTATGTGCCTAAATATGTCAATAATCAAGGGTCCAATAATTACAATTATAAATCTAAGTCATGGATAAAGAATAATATCAAAAACCTTGTGAATGATGGAGTTGTGGATGCTCACAACTTGAAGGAAACCCCTTTCACCTTACCATATGGAACTAATTCTTCAAATAATGTTAATCAATCAAACAAAGCTCCATTTAATCCCAACAATTTCAATAATTCCAATTACAATTCCAAAAATTCCAACAGTAATACCAATAATGCTTATAATAATGCTAATGGGAATAATCCCAATTCCTTTTACTCCACTATTAACAAAAGAAAATTCAGCTATCTAGGTGAACCTTTGGAGAATGCATTAAGGACCTTGGTTTCCAAAAAAATCATCACATTACCTGATGTGAGAGAATATGAACCTCAAGTTAAACCTAATTGGTGGAACGACTCTCATCATTGTGAATACCATCGAAATAGAGGTCATCCAACTAATGAATGCATGAGATTAAAAAACTCAGTGAAAGATTTAATAGATAATGGAACCATCAAAATTGAAGGGCCTCAAAATAATGAGGATCACAGGACCTTCAAGAATCCCTTTTTAAGCCATGAAAAGGGTGAGTCATCTAATGCTAATCAAAGTCAAAAAAGGGGCAATGAGAAAGTTAACTTTGCTCATACTTATGATAAAACAATAAATACTCTAAGAGAAGAGGATACTACCATAAATATTGTCATAGTAAAGGAAAAGTTAAGAGAAGCATCATGAAATGTTGTCACTTGGGGGAAAGCATAAAAAATTATTCTACCTACCAATGCCCCTAAAATTGTGTTATCAAACCAAGCTTCAACCTCATCATCAAAACAATACAACTTGGTTGATCAACTACAAAGAACTCCTACTCAAATCTCTATTCTTGAGTTACTCAAATTGTCACCAACTCATAAAGACATTTTGGACAAAGCCTTATTGGAAACTAACGTGCCTCTAATTTTGGAGGTAGACAAATTTCAAAATATGGTGGGACACCTCATTGCAGCCCATTTATCATCATTTTTCGAGCAAGATGGCATGTCCCTTAATCATCCTCAAAATTTGCCTTTGTACATAGAAGTCTTGATTCATAAGCATAGGGTGAAAATAGTCCTTATAGATGGATGAGCCGGCCTAAACATTTGTACCCTTAGCCTAGTGAAGGCCCTAGGATTTTTTGAGGACACTATTGACCCTAAGAAAAAGGTAACCATTAAAGCCTACGATGATGAAGAAAGAGCTGCAAAAGGAGTCATAGTGTTACCCATAAGGGTTGGTCCCATGCAAAAAGAGACCATATGCCAAGTGTTCGATCTAAATTTGACTTACAATATCTTGTTAGGAAGGTCATGGATACATGAAATGCAAGTCATTCCATCTACATATCATCAATGCCTAAAATTTCCTTATCTAGGGTAGGAGATACTGGTAAGTGGGTAACGAAACCCTTTCCAATATTGTAACAACATCAAGCCTATCAATGACTCTTTAGTCCTACATAATGCAAAAAGGTATATACCTAATCAAATGGAGCAAGGGAAAAGTTCTAAAGACATCCCATTATTGAAGGGAAAAGAAAAGATGGAAGAGGAAATTGTTATTAAAGACACACCAAAACTCACTAACCTAACTACATCAACCAGAGAAAAGAGAAGGTTAGTGAGGATAATATTATTAAAGAATCAAAAGAAGACCATACCAAAGCTATCCAAGTGTGCACTAAAGAGGCTCATTATAAAAAAATTGACCAAATGATGAAGAATTTTTATAAGCGATGCAAGTTCAAGAAAAAAGGCGTAGGTGGATACTCCTTATCTATGATGGACTTACCCTTATCACCCAAGTCCTATGGAAGACCCTCAAATCTACCCCATAGATATAATGATAATTTTGTGAGGGAAATTACATCATCTACCATGGATGAAGAAGACAATGAGATCCTAAACTAGTTATGTAAAGATGAAGAATCAAGTGCACATGTCAAACATATTCAAAATATAACCATTCCCACGCATCAATATGGGAAAGGGTTTCAAATCATGAAAAACATTGGGTACAAAGGTCAAGGAACTTTGGGCACAAAGAATGAAGGGCTCATTGAACCCATAGAAACAACATGGTGAGATACTGAGGAGAAAACATGATTAGGGTATCTTGAAGAAGGATACACTCAAAAACATTATCCCAAAATCCATGGCCAAATATTGCAATTAGAATCTCATAGTGATGAAGATTATAATGAGTGGGAATGGGATATATTATCTGATGAGTCATGCCATCATAAGGGTATTGATGTTATTCATATCTATACTTCTACCAAGGATAAAGGATCAATAGCAGAATCAAGTTCAAACCAAGCATCTAGTTCAAACCAAGTGGTTCTAAATAATGTTCCAAGCATAGAAATAGAGATAAATCAATGGGTAGGCAAACCCTACGTACCTTCATGGAGACCTACTATGGAGGAATCAAATGTTAGGTTTAATCCACATGAATTTTATCTAACAGAAATCTTAGAGGATTCTAGTGAGGAGGACTTTGATCCTACTTCTTTATAACATTTAGAAGAGGCCCGTGTCATAGACTTGCACGATACAATGTATGAACCATATAACAAAGTATTAGCCTTAAACCACATTGAAACAAACCCAAGTATCAACCCATTAAATCTCATACACCCAGAATTAATTGAATGGAATTTCATTGAACCAACTACCCTTCCAATCTTCTTGAATGACAATGTGGTGTCCCAATACCTTAACATAGCTGAACCCTCTTCTATGATGGAATATCAAGAAGAAATGATTAAGGGGAGGATCCAAACTTTCAATCTAAGAAAAAATGGAAAAAAAAAAGAAAAAAAAGAAAAAAAAAAGGAAAAGAATCAAGTGTTGAAAACCACATTGTGGCAACATTAGATCAAGAAGAAAGAAATAAGGAAATAAAGGATGTTTCCAAAGGTGAAAACCCAACCGAGGCACCTAGGGAAGGGAGTTTGGATGCTCTACCAGAACATTATGAAGAAAGATCTCCAATATTAATTGAGCCTAGAGAAAAGATAAATATGGGGTTCAAAACTAAGCCGAAGATCATCCACCTAGCAACATCCCTATCTAGCTAAGAAAGAATAGAATTCATCAAGTTCTTTAAGGAAAAACAAATTAACTTTTCATGGTCTTATGATGATATGTCAGGATTAGATCCAAATCTGATAATGCATAATCTAAATATGAAGGAAGGAGCCAAACATGTTAAGCAAAAGTTAAAGAAGATGCATCCACATATAGCACTACTTGTCAAAGTGGAATTGGAAAAATAGTTGAAAGTGGGATTTATAAGGGCCATTGATTATGCACAATGATCTTAAATATAGTGCCAATATAGAAAGTAGATAAATCCATCCGAATTTTCATGGATTTTAGAGATTTAAACTTGGCATGTCCTAAAGATGACTTCCCACTTCTAAGTATAGATGCCATTATGGACCTAACATCAGGAAACTCTATGTTTTCACCTATGGATGGATTTAGTAGATATAACCAGATAAAGATAGCACCAGAAGACCAAGATAAGACAACTTTTACATGTGCATCGGGTACTTTTTACTGGAATGTCATGCCTTTTGGTTTGAAGAATGCCAGAGCGACCTAGCAATGAGGGATGACCACAATATTTCATGATATGATGCATAAGTTCATAGAGGACTATGTGGATGACATATTAGCCAAATCTCACTCAGGAAAAGAGCATTTACCAATTCTGGCAAATTTTTTTGAAAGATTATAGCAATTCAAAGTAAGGCTTAATCCAAACAACTATGCTTTTGGAGTCCAATCTAGAAAACTACTAGGCTACATTGTATCTGCAAAGGAAATAGAGGTGGATCCCACTAAAGTTAAGGCCATTATGGAAATGGAAGCACCTAAAAACATTAGCCAAATGAGATCTCTACAAGGAATGATAGAATCCATCAGGAGATTTATCTCCCAATTAGCTGAAAAATGCCATAATTTCACCCAACTTCTACACAAAGATACAATCTTCAAATGGGATAAAAAGTGTGAAGAAGCCTTTAATCTATTGAAGAAATACCTCATGAACCCATCAATATTGATTGCACCTATTAGAGGCAAGCCCTTAATCCTATATATTTCAGCAAAAGAGAATTCATTAGGGGCACTTTTAGCACAACAAGATGAAATAGACAAAGAAAAGGCAATTTAATACATAAGAAGGACTCTAGTCAAATACAAGTTGAACTATACATTCATGGAAAGGGCATGCTTGGCTGTGGTTTTTTCTTCACAAAAATTATGCCATTATATGATAGCCCACAAGATAAGGCTCATTTCCAAAATTGATCCTTTGAAGTATTTACTTAGTAAAACAACATTAAAGGGAAGGCGAGCAAAGTGGGTTATGGTGTTAAGTGAATTCAACATTGAATATGTTGAATGAAAATCAATCAAAGGGAAAGTCATTGCTAACTAGTTAGAAGAAGCACCACTTCAAGATGATCATCCCATCCAAGTGGAATTCCTGGATTCAGAGATTGTGAATGTTGAGGCAAATACATGGCAACTATATTTTGATGGTTCATACACTCAACATGGGTTAGTAGAAGGCATACTTCTAATCACTCATTAAGGGTCTACTATTCCTAAGTCCTATAAATTTTTATTTCCATGCACCAATGATATAGCAGAATATAAAGCCTTGGTCATTGGAATCAAGTTGGCACTAGAATGGACAGTGACAAAACTAAAAGTTTATGGAGATTCACAATTAGTCATTAATCAAGTTAATGAAGAATATCAAACAAAAGATGACAAATTGGTACCCTATAAAAACATGGTGGAAAGTATTAAGAAGTACTTCATTCTTATTACATTCGAGCAAGTGCTAAGAGAAAACAACAAAGCAGCAGATGCAATTTGGCAACTTTGGCTTCACTTCTACAAGTGCCTGATCAAAGTGCTAGATATGAATTCCTGGTAGAAGAAGTGGATCAACCCGCATTTGAACATACCCACCCTTATACCATTTTATTGCTAAATACACATGAATCACCTTGGTATGGACCTATTTATACCTACTTAAAATATCAAATTCTTCCCATAGACCAAACTAGGAATCAAAAGAAAAGCTTCATTTGGTAAGCCACCTGATATACTCTAATTTCTGAAACATTATATCACAAGAGTTTAGATGGAATGCTCCTTATATGTCTAGAAGAAGAGGAATCAAATGTAGCCTTACGATAAATCCGTGAGGGAATTTGTGGATCACACTCGAATAGATTAACCCTAGCTTAGAAACTTCTTAGGATAGGATATTTTTGTCCTATGATGGAGAAAGACACTTGTAACTTTGCCAAAACTTGTAGGAAGTGTCAATTCCATGGAAACTTGATACATGTGCCCACACAAGAGCTTCATCCGATGACAATACCTTGGTCATTCTATCAATGGGGAATAGATCTAATAGGCATGATTTATCCACCATCCTTGAATGGTCATAAATTCATCATCACAACAACATAATACTTTACCAAGTGGGTGGAAGCTATACCCTTATCACCTGCCATGGGAAAATAGATATCTTAGTTTATCCTAAATCACATCATTTGTAGATATGGCATACCTCATGCTATCATAATGGATAATGCAAAGCATTTCAAAAATGAAGACTTAAAGAAATTATGCATAAATTTTCACATGATGCATCATTCTTCATCCATCTATTAGCCCCAAGGTAATGGACAAGCCGAGGCAACAAATAAAAACATCTTGAAGATATTGAAGAGAACGATGGACAATTCAGGTAGACATTAGCACATCAAAATAAACCCGACCTTATGGGCTTATAGAACAAGTATAAGAATGCCAACAAGAGCTACACCTTTTTCCTTAGTCTTTGGAACAGAAGTAGTTTTTCCTTTTGAGGTAGAACTTCCATCTTTAAGGGTATCTCTTCATGGTTTGATAAGTGAGGAATACTATAGAGTTGCTAGGCTACAAGAACTAGAAATCCTAGATGAGAAACAGAAGAAATCATTTGATCATTTGAAGGTATACCAAAATAGAATGTCAAGGACTTATAACAAGCACATAAAGTCAAGAACATTTCAAATAGGTGACCTAGTTTTGTGAGAGAATGGCAAAAATCAAGAAAAAAGAGAAAAGAAAGGAAAATGGGAAGCAAACTGGTTAGGACCTTTTACCATTACTTCTTCTTTTGGGACTAGCACATACAAATTAGCAGATTGTGATGGAGAAGATCTTCAAGAACCTATTAATAGAATACATCTAAAGAGGTTCTATACATGAGGTAGATGAAAGAGTATAAAGAGTATCAGATGGAAAGCATCATATTTATTGTATATAGTCAAAACAGATCTTAAAAATACCAAAAACATTTGAAAAGAAGAAAAGAACAAACAAATTCAAAAGCAGAAAAGATAAAAAATAGTGGAAAATTGAGCATGGAGAAATACCAAAAAAATTCATATATGATCCTCAAAAAGATGTTTTCTTGGTGAAAACCAAGAAAATAGGTGCCTCGATGATATGAAAACAAAAAAAAAAAGGAAAAATACAAAAAAAGAGAAAAAAA
This sequence comes from Chamaecyparis obtusa, assembly GCA_027943335.1. NCBI lineage: Eukaryota > Viridiplantae > Streptophyta > Pinopsida > Cupressales > Cupressaceae > Chamaecyparis > Chamaecyparis obtusa. The sequence continues at coordinate 17,590 of BSBK01002969.1, read as the reverse complement.
GAGAAAAAGTGCCTTGGTAGAAAAAAATGGGGGAAAAGCTTTAAAACCATAAAAAATAGCAAGATCCATTCAATCAGTGAAAACCTGGTAAACAGGCACCATTGAAATTCCAAGTCAGTTGCATGCCTAGAAGGTCACCTTGTAAATATTGCATTCGCTAGCATTTGTATATATTACATAATAAAACCCCACAGTTGCATTTGCAAATACCTTAAGATTTTGATCACCTAATCTACAAATTGTCCTAAGTCCCACAAACAAAATTATCTCAAATTGGGGGAAATCTACTCAAAAGGAGAAAGGATTCATCAATAGAAAGCTTTATTCAATCATGGAATCAATTCATCAAATACTAAAGAGGAACACTTTATCAAATCTACATTCTAATCCAATTTGAGCCAAACGTAAAATTTGATCCAAGATTTTACATGACCTTATCTTTATCAGGATTAAAACTATGAAATCGATGGAACTAATCTTGAAATATGGATTCAAAAAACATTGCAAGAAATGTTTCCAAGTGTTGATTAAATTGATGAAATCATGTCTTTCTAGCGAATCGATGAAAGTTTTAGACTAGACAAGCTATGACGAAAGGATGATATTTTTGTTGATTTCTGAGTGACTATCTTAAAATCAAAGTTTTAAATCATGTATTATTTTTCTAAGGACGTGATCATCAAAGAATCATCGATGACTAGTACATAGGATAAAATTGAGATTTCTTCTTGTTTATGCAAAAGGATACCTTGGCTATTTTTCTCTTCAATATCATAATACCAAAATCTACTTGCAACATAGAATCTAATAAAATCTATATTCACACTCTCATGATTGGCTTCAATCAGTGATAGTCGTACCAAAGAGAGAAGAGAAAGAAAAGAAAGAGGTGCAAAACGTATTCATATCATCATAGTTGAACTAGTGATGGTTGTACTAAGACAGGATCCCAAAAATGCTCAATGATGATTATAAGATCCAAATTTTGAATAATGACAGTTAGTTGCATAGATCTTAGAATAAGTTCATTATATGTTGTTTTTCCTTTCTTAGCTTAATTTGCAAGAGGAAAATAAAAAGGGGGTGTACTCAAATAAAAAATCAAAGGATTATCAAAAACAACTATATCGGATTGAGTGTGTTGGAAATTAAAAATAAATTAAAAACAAAGTGCATTTCATTAACTTGCATAATCATTAGATTACATCTATATTCATTTCATTAAGTTTCATAATCATTAGATTGCATCTATATTCATTTCATTAAGTTGCACAATCATTAGATTGCATCTATATATATTTCATTAAGCTGCATAGTCATTATATTGCATCTATATTCATTTCATTAAGCTCATTATTATCATTAGATTGCATTCATCTCATTTAAGGTGTATTCTTAAATATCAATTCATTAAGTTAGTTAATCACTCTTTGCATACATTAGGATCATTCAACATTAAATATATATCATCCATAATAGAATTATTCAGCCATATTGCATATATCATTAATCATTAAAAGCTCATGATCATTACATCATTACATAGATCCATCACAATTGCATATCAAAAGAAAGACATCCATTAGATCAAATATTCATTATTCATCTAACATCCTACATGTATTCATTTAATAAACACAATATCATTAATCATTAAATTAACATTGCATTCATCTATTCTATGTCATACATAAGACAATCATTTAAATCATCATTAGAACATATGCATACATTTGAAAAATTGCATTCTAAAAAGCATAAAACAAAGCATATAGGAGATAGAGTCATATAGATCTGCATATCATGCAAAATACCTAAAAAAGAGATCCAGCACATGATGACATCATATATAGTGAAATCTATCAAAGAGAGTATCAGAGTCCATGGTACCATCATCATGAAATCAACAAGATATCAAAGTCTAAATAAATGATCATAAAAGCAATATTTAAATATCAATGTCCATCAAACTATCAGAGTATCCACATAAGCAACATAAATTGATAAAAAAAGATACAACAAGAGTCTAAGGTCTTGATAACAACAAAAAGAAATATAATGTATATCAAATCATATAAATCATAGATATCTCAAAAAATTGAATCACTAGCACCATCGGTACCATGAGGACCATCAGGACCAGGAGCACTATCTGGAGGCTGACTCATAACAGACATGAATGTCTGCATCATCGAGCTCAAGTGAGAAACTTGCTACTGCACTGCTAAAATATGAGTCTACAGGGATACACCATCTGATGCTAAGGCTAGGGTAGGAGTCTATGCCATAGAATACTATGGAGGAGGAATAGAAGAAGATGGCCTCGAAGAAGATGGATCACCCAAAGATGGAATGAAATGAGAAAATGATGGATGTGAAGAAGATTAAGGCATCAAAGTAGAAGCATGTGCCTAAGATGAGGTAGCATGTGGAAGAACCGAAGGAATAACCTGCTGAGCAGGAGCACCCTATGCCTGATCAAGTAACACTTGTACAATATCTGTATCAACATCCCTCTGATGCCTGAATCTAGGTCTATCTACTGGATCACTGGAAACATGATGTAATTGTTTGAATAACTAAGAGGGGGGTGAATCAGTTATCCCGTGTCCCAAAACAAAATGTATAATCCAAAACAAATTCTTCAACTTCTTCTACTTGGTAAACATAAAATACTTTCACTGTCTGTGTTGTTACTGATTATCAGTCCAAAACTTATAGTAGTTACCGATCAAATCTAACATGCAATGTGCAAAGTATGATAACAAACAAATATCACAATCAACACATAACACAAGATATTTCACATGGAAACCCTGTGAAGGGAAAAAACACCTGGGATTGGAAACCCAAATTGTTCACTCTTCTGAAGTGAGGCCAGTGAAGACCAAACCCTGTTAAAGGTTACAAACACACTGTTAGGTGTGACCTTGTTAGAGGATTTTAGACCAGAATTTATCATCCCACAAGCAACCACTTTGGGGTTGACAGGATAACAATATTCACTCTATGAATGAAACATAAAAAGACTTTCTTATTCCACTTGGTTAAGATATTTGATTATGTATAATGGTTAAATATGTAAGAGTAGATGATCTTCCTTGAAACAACTTCAATTGTAGTTTACAGATCAATATTCAGCTCATACAAATCTTTTTGATCAATATATCACTTCAAATTCAATACTATATCAACTTACTATCCATCGGTAATTACTCTCTATAGCTTGGTAATTGTTCTATAGTTCAGTTCTCACTAACTAGTATAATCAAAATGCATGAAAACTTGTTCATGTGATAATTTTGCAGTATCTTCTTCTTTTGACATTCTTTCAACAATGAAACCAATGTCTCTTATATAGATGAGTAAATAATTTTCTTTTTGTCCATCAATTTTTTTTTCTTAATCTCATTCATTGATTTTTCCACTTTAACCTTTTTCAGCTAATGTGTTAGTAACATGTTTCAATCTGCTCCATTAGATCTTCCTTGAATTATTTTAGTCGTCGATCTTCATAACAAACCTTATCTGTTACCTAGATTTCATATACTTTCTAGCTCATCAATCTTATTAGCTAAACTAATCATTTAATTCCTTTTTGTTCTACTTGATTAACAAAGAAATGTGTCAGTGAACACAAGCTTGATTAACATTGTGCTCGGTATACACTACACTCCGTCGGTGTATACTGGAATGCTTCATTTACCGACAACACTTCTTTGTATCTTTCAGCTCTATTCTTCATCATAGATGAATGCAACATAATAAAGTCAATTTCATCAAGTCATAGACTCATCAACAAGTTACTCAGTGTATTCTTTATCCTCATTTGACATATACATCTTCCTCATGTAGATACTTTTTTTCTTCACCTCTTTCACCTTTCTTCTGATGTTTTGGTATAGTAACTTACAAGATAAGTACTATCAAGCTAGTTGACATCAATGACAACATAATACTAATTTAATCATCTTGCATATCTAATCAGAAACTCCTTAGTGATCTTTAGTCATAGATTCTTCATTCAGGTTCTAAATTAGTTGTAGTTCATCGATCTCTCCCTTTGGCATTGATGGCAACTCAAGTAATATGAAATGTACCATACACATACCAAACATGTATTCTACAACTCTATCAACAAATGTTGTGCAAACTCTCCCTAGCTTAATATGTTTAATCACTACGTTAATAAACAACATTTATAAAATACAACTTTGTCATTCTGTAGATATGATCTTTTCAGCTCTCAGGTTCCTGCTTTGTTCTTTGTAACTGATCTTCAATGTTCTATTTCTTGTCAAATTATCTCTCCCTTAGATAGTTCTCATCGGTGCATGTTTAACTTTTCTTTCATATTATTTATTTCTCCCTTTGATAAAAATGCCAAACAAATAAATAAATAATCAATTCTATAGTAGCTAAGTAACTCTCTATTGTCCAATACAGTCTTTGTATGTCTGTATACTGATATCCCAATCTATTTTAGTTCTTCAAACTTAATCACAACCTTGAACATTATTCAAAGTGTGAACTATGCTACATCAACATGTGTGATCTTCTCATAAGTGTAAACTGATGCAACATCCAGATCACATTAGTGACCAATAGACAGGGGACGAACCCCAAGTCTAGTCCTCAAGTATTCAAATGTGTCCTTCGATAGAGGATTTGTAACGATATTTGCAAGTTGTTCTTTAGATGTAAAAAATTCTAACTTCACTTTCTTCTCTTGCACTTGTTCTCTTAAGTAGTGATTCTTAATTGATATATACTTTGTCTTAGAGTGCATCACTAGATTCTTTGAAATATTAATAGCATTGGTGTTGTCACAGTATATAATCAATGGGTCAATGATTACTTCATTTATTCCTTCCAACACTTTCTTGATATATGCAATGTTCAAGAGCAATTAGTAGAAGCAATAACATACTCTGCTTCAGCTGTAGACTGAGAAATACAAGCCTACTTTTTACTTGTCTAGGTTACAAGTCTTTCACCAAAGAAGAATGCTCCTCCAGTGGTGCTTTTTTTGTCATCTACATTTCCAGCCCAATCAACATTGGTATAGACCTTCAGTTCAAACTTACCTTCCTTAGGATACCATAATCGATAATCCTCTATCTTTTTCAAGTACCTTAAGATTCTTTTAGTAGCAATCATGTGTGATTCTCTAGGGTTAGTAGAAAATCTAGCAATAATTCCCACAACATGTGCTATATCTGGTCTATTGTGAACTGCATACATTAGCTTACAAATCATGGATAGGTAAAGTGTTTGGTTTACCTCTATAGTTTCATCTTCCTTTGTCAATTTACTTCCAGTAACCATCGGTGTTCCCACAAGTTTAGCATCTTCCATGCCAAATGTCTTCAAGACTTGCTTTATGTATTTAGATTGTGAGATGAATATCCCATCACTTTGTTGAATCACTTGTGGTCCTAGAAAGAATTTAATCTCTCTGAACATAGACATCTCAAAATCTTTTCTCATCTCATCAGAAAAAGATTTACATACATGATCTTAACCTCCAAAAATAATATCATCAACAAATATCTCAGCAATAATAATAGTGTGATCAGCATCACCTTTCATGTACAAATTATTATTCTCACTAGTTCTAACAAATCCAATACTTAACAAGTAAGTATGCATCCTTTCATACTAGGCTCTCGATGCTTGCTTCAAACCATATAAAGCTTTATGTAATCTACATACCATGTCTTTGTTGTCTAGATCAATGAATCCTTCAGGTTGTTCTATGTAGACCTCTTCTTCAAGTATACCATTCAAAAATGCTAACTTCACATCCGTTTGATAAACTTTAAATTTCTTGTGTGTAGCATATGCAAGTAGCATTCTAACTCCTTCCAATCTAGCAATAGGTACAAATGTCTCACCATAATCAATGCCTTCTTCCTATGCATATCTCTTCCATACCAATCTAGCTTTATTTCTTGTCACCTCACTATTTTCATTCAGTTTGTTCCTAAATATCCACTTAGTACTGATAAAATTTTTATCTTTAGGTCGGGGTACTAAGGACCAAGTTTTGTTCTTCTCTATTTGTTCTATTTGTTCTTTCATTTCATTAACCCATTCTTCATTCTCTAATGCAACTTTCACATTTTTTGGTTCAAATTCACAAACTAGACATGTACCTTGTCTTGCTTTGCTTCTTGTGTGCATGCCAGCTTGTCTATCTCCAATAATTTGTGCCTCAAGATGATGTCTCCTAACATAACTAGCCAGTACTCAGTTTTTTCTTTCTTTTTCATCCTATTTAGGTTTCCCTTTCATGTTCCTCAGGGTTATTTTCCTACTGACCAGTTATCACAGGTTGCAACTTCAGTAGATAATCAGGATGTTCAATGTACGTGAATCTACCATAGTCTTTCAGTTCCTTTCTACTTTCTTCTATGTTCTTGTCATCAAACTCATCAACATGGACATTAGTACTTTCAATTTTCTTATTTGTAACCTTATTCAGACATTTATATGCTTTAGTCGTAGTAGAATATCCTAAGAATATTCCTTCTTCACCTTTTGAATCAAATTTCCCATTTCTCTCATCTTTCAGAATAAAACATTTGCTTCCAAAAATCTTGAAATAACTTACAGTAGGTTTGTGTCCAAACCATAGCTCATAGGGTGTTCGATTGGTGTCCTTCTTGAGTTGTAGTTGGTTAAGAACATATACAGCTGTACTGACAGCTTCCCTCTAGTATGCCTAAGAAATATTCTTTTGCAGCATTAGTGTTCTTGCATAGTCAATTATTGACTTGTTCCTTCTTTCAACAATCCCATTCTATTGAGGTTTCCTTAGTGCAGAGACATGTCTTTTGATACCATTCTCATTACAAAAATTAGTAAATTCATCAAAGATAAATTCACCTCCTATATCAGATCTTAAACATTTTAATTATTTTCCAGTCTCTTTTTCTACCTTTGCCTTATACCACTTAAACATCTTAAATACTTCAGATTTTTCTTTTAAGAACATAACTATCATCAGTCTAGTATAGTCATCAACAAAAAGAATAAAGTATCTATCACCATAATAACTCTGAGTTCTCATAGGACCACATAGGTCAGTATGAACCAACTCAAGTATCTTCTTTGTTGAGTAGTCTTTTCTTTTAAAACTAGACTTAGTCATCTTACCTTTCTGATATTTATGACACATAGCATGATCAGGTTTTGACAAGTTAGGCAACCCTCTAACTCTTTTCTTCTTACTAATCTTGATCATGTTATCAAAGTTCACATGGCATAACCTTTTATGCCACAACCATGCATCTTCATCCTTCATTAATAAACAAGAAGACTGATCAACATCAAGATAAAATAGATTACCTCTGGATTGTGTACTGGTTCTGACAAGTCTTTGTCCATCATCATAGATTTTTACCATTTTTCTCTCAAAATAAAGTCGGTGGCCTGAATTATTCAGTTGTGCCACACTTAAATAATTATAGTTCAGTCCATCTACCTAGTATGAATTTTCACATTCTATTCTATCATTAATCATCAGTGAACCTTTACCTCTTACCATACAGGGTGCATCATTTCCCATCCTAATAGATCCTCCATCGTATTCATCAAGTAGGTCAAATTTCTCTACATCACCAGTCATATGATGTGTACAGCCACTATCTATGATCCATGTATCGTTTCTACTTACTTTAGAGATCAGTGTTGTTTCTTCATGTTTCTCTTCTTCCTCTAAATCATCTTTCATAGAAAAAAATACTACTTCTATATCATCATCAGTATTAGATTCAGATTCAATATCTTCAGCTATGTAACATACCTTTTTCCCTTTTTCATATCTATCTCGGTTATCTCAGTTGTTATGTTGGTAGCCTCTATTGAATCTTCTCCCATAGCTTCCTTCAGATCAGTCTTTGGATCTATCATCATCTTTCTTATTTAGATATCTAGCAGTGATGTGACCAACTTCTTTGCAATTAAAGCATGCCAAAGGTAGCTTACCTCTATACCTTCCTTTACCTTTATGTAGCCTTCTGACCATAAGAGCTTCAAGCTCATCAAGTTCATCATTGATATCACTATCACTATCATTATTCTTATTATTCATGCTACTAGATTTACCAATCTTCAAAGAAGATGTGAAAGAGGATTCAACAGAAGGTACAACACTATTGTTAAAGTTATTCAATTCAAAGTTTGTAAGCTTACCGATCAGTGTGTCAAGAGTGAGGTTAGATGTAGCTCTTGTTTCATGAATTGTAGAGATCCTGATTGCATAAACTAGCAGTAAAGTTTTGAGAATCTTGCTTATCACTATTTCATCCTCAATAATTCCATCTAATGCTCTAATAGCATGTACTACCTCTTTTAGTCTTGATTATTGCATAATGTTCTCACCTTCTTTCATCTTCATATCATCAAATCAACCTCTTAGGCTTTCAGCTCTAGCTCTTTTAACATTCAAATCTCCATTGTATATTAGAGTCTATTTATCCCACATGGCTTTGGCAGTAATGCATCCCTTAATGTCTTCAAATTCAGCATCGATACATGCAGCAACAAGTTTCATCATAGTAATATTGTGTTCATGCCTATCTTTTAGTTGATCAAGTGTCAAGGGACTAGGTGTCAGTTCAATGTAGCCATTCTACATCAGTTCTAGTGCAGAGTTCCCAATTCCAGATATGTGCAACTTCATCCAGCTTTGCCATACTGTGAAGTTCTCTTTGTTCAGCTTTGGCACTTCCCTCTTATACATCTTGAGATCTTTGTGCTGGAGTCCTTAAAGGTCTGTTCTAAAAAACCACAACTCTGATACCAATTGTTAGAATAACTAAGAAGGGGGTGAATCCGTTATCTAGTGTCCCAAAACAAAATGTATTTAATCCAAAACAAATTCTTCAACTTCTGCTACTCGATAAACATAAAATAATTTCATTGTTTGGGCTGTTACCGATTATCAATCTAAAACTTATAGTAGTTACCAATCAAATCTAACATGCAATATGCAAAGTATGATAAAAAATAAATATCACAATCAACACATAACACAAGAGATTTAACGTGGAAACCCTGTGAAGGGAAAAACCACCTGGGACCGACAACCCAAAATGTTAACTCTTCTGAAGTGAGGTCGGTGAAGACCCAACCCTTTTAAAGGTTATAAAAACACTGTTAGGTGTGACCTTGTTAGAGGATTTTAGACTAGAAGTTATCATCCAACCAGCAGTCACTCTAGGGTTGATAGGATAACAATGTTCACTCTATGAATGAATCATAAAAAGACTTTCTTAGTCCACTAGGTTAAGAGATTTGACTATGTACAATGGTTAAATATGTAATAGTAGATTATTTACCTTGAAACAACTTCAATTTCAATTTACAGATCAATATTCAGCTCATACAAATCTTTCTGATCAATATATCACTTCAGATTCAATACTATATCAACTTACTGTTCATTGGTAATTACTCTCTCTAGCTTGGTAATTATTCTATAGTTTGGTTCTCACTAACCAGTATGATCATAATGCATGAAAACTTGTTCACATGATAATTCTTTAGTATCTTCTTCTTCCAACATTCTTTCAACAATGAAACCAATGTCTCTTATATAGATGAGTAAATCATTTTCTTTTTGTCCATCAGATTTTGCCTCTTAATCTCATTCATTGATTTTTTCGCTTTAACCTTCTTTGACTGATGTGTCAGTAACACATTTCAATCTACTCCATCAGATCTTCCTTGAATTATATTAGCCGTCGATCTTCATAACAAACCTTATCTGTTACCTAGATTTCATGTACTTTCCAGCTCATCAATCTTATCAGCTAAACTAATCATTTAATTCCTTTCTGTTCTCCTTGGTTAAAAAAGAAATACGTCAGTGAAAACAAGCTCGGTTAACACTATGCTCGATATACACTACACTCCGTCAGTGTATACCGGAATGCTTCATTTACTGACAATACTGCTTTGTGTCTTTCAGTTCTATTCTTCATCATAGATGAATGCAACTTAATAAAGTCAATTTTATCAAGTCATAAACTCACCAACAAGTTACTCAGTGTATTCCTTATCCTCATCTGACATATACATCTTCCTCATGTAGATACTTTTGTTCTTCATCTCTTTCACCTTTCTTCAAATGTTTCGGTATATTAACTTACAAGATAAGTATTGTCAAGCTAGTTGACATCAATGACAACATAATATTGATTTAATCATCCTGCATATCTAATCAACAACTCCTTAGTGATCTTTAATCATAGATTCTTCATTCAAGTTCTAAATCATTTGTAGTTCATCAGTAATACTTTGTCAACCTGACGACCCCTCACTTGATCATTACCCTTAGGAGGAATAGGAGCAATAACAATCACTGGCATACAAACTCTACCTGCTCTAGCCCCTCGATGACCCCATCATCCACGTTGTCCCCTGATCCTACCAACACCACCACCATCTCTGCCATCATCCCCATCATCAGCACTAGCATCATCTCCCACAGCACCAACATCTCCATTTGATAACTCCTCAATGGTAGGAACTCTCTCTGTAGGATCAGTAAATCAAGGGAAAGGATAGCGTAGGAGCCAAGCACCATAATCATCAGTAATACCTGCATCCATCACATGCGATCTAGGAGACCAAGGATGATACCCAATCTCTCGTATCTCCCACACAACTATCCTATAATCTACATTGTGCCCCATAATGATATCTTGGCCTGTACATGAGCATACATGGATACTCCTTGTAGCATATCCTAAGTATATCCATACTGACAGAAAACTCATCGAAAGAAGAATCTCTCAATAGTATAAGTGGAACACCCAATCATCCTTCAGGAGCAGAACATGTAAGGAAGCTCACCATCATCCTCTAGCCAAGCCTCACAACCAAGATATGGCCTCCATACAACAATGTCTATGTCATCAAGGACCCATCACCAGTAATCCAGTTTACCCATATGGGTCTGGATAATAATACCACTGTATATCCAAGCAAATGGCCAACCTAGCTGATGATATTGTGTAGTAATAGGACGTGTCACTGGGATATGCTCCCAGGTCCACAGCTAAAGGAGGATGACACCTATAGTAAGTGTAGTAGAATGCCTATAGACTACTGTATGCAACTCATGATATAATTGGGCCAGAACATAATAACCCTAGTCAAAGCAATGAGGATGTGCCACCAGATCCTCAAGAATGGGACCCCAACTGACAACAAAGCTGTGCCCATGTCTGTGACAAAGAAGGAAACCTCCAATGAAAGTACTCAGAACAACAGGCAATACAAGAAAGGAAATGAACTGAGCCCACTAAATGTGCGTATCACCAATAGTATGAACACCAAATACTCACCGACATGCTACTCTATCATACAAAGAGTCGTAATTAACTATCTCACCATGAGTAGGTAAGCGGAGGATCCACTAAACATCCTTAGGAATAATAGTCATCTCCCCTAATGGAAAATGGAAGGTATTATGGTCTGAGTGCCAACGCTCAGCCATAGTAGTGAGAAGACCCCCATTCACTCAGAATCGAGGAAGATGAAGAAGGAAAGATAGGCCATAAGAACTGATATGGCGATGATCCGCCACAATGAGATGAGGAATCATCCTCCATGATAGAGGATAAGAACCATGAACATGCAAGGACCCAAGGATCTCCTATAAAAGCAAGTTCAATCACATCATAATTGAAATCAATTATTATTTGGATCATTCAAAGTCAATCAAAAAATTTTAAAATATCAAACCACATTCAATTTTTATGTTTCTACTTAGATAGAATGGAAAATTTATCATCATCCACCATCAGAATCTAGATTGATGAGAAATATTCAAATGATAACTAACTTATACAGAAATATTACAACTTGCTAAAGACATAAAATTTGGGAACTTAACCTATCAACTGACCGATGATGTCAGAAGAAATTGCAAAGTGAACTTAATCAAATTGAAATTATTTTTGCTAAGTGAAAGTGCTATTTCAGGTTTTAAAAGTGCACAAATGAAAAAGCGTTGTTTTAATTGTGTAAAAGCATTACCTAATGAATTAAAAGTGGAAAAATAGGCAAAAGCACCCAAAGAATTCAAAAGCACTATTAAAAATATTTGAAGTGCTGTTTAAAATTGTAAAAGCAAAAATAATAGCAAAAGCGCTCTTTAACAAGGTAAAGGTGGATTAGGGCTAAAATCTACCGAGCAAAAGTGCACAATCGAAATGCGGAAGCGCACCTTAAAATTGTGAAAGTGCAACTTTGAGGGTGAAAGTACTATTTAATTGGGCAAAAGCTCTCTTTGGATTGAAAAAAGGAAAAGACGACGGTATTTACAGGAAAAATCTAAAAAAATGGAAATTATATGCAAAAATTGACAAAACGAGGAAGTATAGGCACTCACCTGAGGTCTAGAGCTAGGTAGACACTGATATCGATGACATCACTCAAATCTATGCTCACAGATGGGGACAGACATCATGAAAGGTAGAATAAGTCAAAGAGGAAAAACTAAAAAGTGAAAGTGGAAATGAATTGTGAAAAAGGAATTTTGACCCCTTTATATAGCATTTTGCCCTAAAAAGAAGGTATCTATGACCTAAAAAGGGAATCTTTGACCATAATTGACCCAATGACTTGAATTTTACATCAAAATAGCCAAAACATGGGCATTTTTAATCAAACAGACGTACAATCAATATCAGAAATGAAAATAAAATTCATTAAAAATTGAACTAAATAAATGAGATTTCACCAAAAACATCAGAATCTTAAATCATCGATCAAATTTTATTTCATTTCCAAGGGGGCATACCATTGGATAATAATCATCATCAATAAGATAATCATCGACAATCGAGAGACTGATCATCAAATCAAAGCAAAAGCTTTTATCAGTTTTCATAAATCAATTGACTGCGGCATCACATTGAAATCAATCATCAAATTAGGTATCACATCAGAATCTTTTCATCATGATCAAACATCATATAGAGGATCCATCATCAAAAACAATCATCAGAAATACCATTAGTGTATACGATTAATTGAAGGAACATCATCAGAACTGCATCAATCTCATATCAGATATCAAGGATCGACCATCAAAAGACATCAAATGCACATGAAATATTGACCATCAACAAAATTAGTACCTTTCATTAACAAAATCAGATTATTCTTTGAATCAACATGCTTTTCACATGAACTCAAAGAGGGGCATTTGTAATCACCTGAAAATGGACAAAGATAATTAAGTAACAAAATTAAAGCAAATCAAGGTTAAAATCAAAGCAATTGAATTAAATCAAACATTTAGCCAATCAAAATTAGAATCAAGCTTTAATTCAACATAAATCAAAATTGAGAGCATTTTAATCAAGTTAAATTAAATCAATATGCAATTAATTCTATTAATTGTATAGTTTTGAATTAAATCAAATTCAACCCATTTAAGGGGTACATGGCTAAACAAATAAATTTAAATCAATTAATAAATCTTAATTTCTCTGAACAACCCAAAAGGGGAGGAAATTCAATCAACCAATAGGATTTGAGAAATGCATTCACATGGATCAAGCCAAATTCAATCTCAATCACTCAAAGTGAAAGAGAATATGGTCCATTGATCTTGTCTTCTTGTCCCAAGCTTTGAGGACACAAACTTTGCATTATCTTCAAAGGGTGGAACCAAAGACTCAACTCAAGCTTAATCATGATCAACACAACTACACCTCCTACCCTTGCATAAATCTATAAAAGAAAGACCAAACTCCTCATAATTCATAACCACAAATCTGAGAATTGCATAGAACCTCTTGCATTTTATAGCTAGAAAGGCATTTTAAGAGATTAATTAGCATTCAATTTGAATATAATTGTTAGCTTTAGCTTAATCTTTATCATTTCTCATTCTAGCACTGTCATTAATGGTATCTTGCTCAGAGCTTCTATTAACACTCTTAGATAAAGAGCCATAGGATGCTTAATTGATCTTTCATTTGTTAAATAGTTTCTATATTGTGGTTTATTTAGTTTCTATTTTATTTATTGCTCAATACTAATTCTATGAAGGTACATTTCCTTGTACACAAATTCATAATAAACTCACCACCTGTATCAGACCTTAAGGATTTCATTTTTTTTCTAGTTTCTTTTTCTACTTTAGCTTTGTACCATTTAAACATCTTAAATGCCTCAGATTTCTCTTGTAAAAATATAACAGTCATCAATCTAGTATAATCATCAACAAACAGAATAAAGTATCTATCACCATAGTAGCTTTGGGTTCTCATGGGACCACATAGGTCACTATGAACTAAGTCCAAGATTATTTTTGTTGAATAGTCTTTACTTTTAAAACTAGATTTTGTCATCTTCCCTTTCTGACATTGATGACACGTAGCATGATCAGGTTTAGTTAGGCTAGGCAGTCCTCTAACTTTTCTCTTTCTATTAATCATAATCATGTTATCAAAATTTACATGACATAACCTTTTATTCCATAGCCATGTATCTTCATTTTTCATTAATAAATAAGAAGTCTCAGCATTGTCAAGATAGAATAAGTTATCTTTTGATTGTCCCCCTATTCCGACAAGCTTTCCACTTTCATCATAGATCTTTATCTTCTTTCTTTCAAATTCCACTCAATGACCTGAGTTGTTAAGCTGTGCTACACTTAGAAAATTGTAATTCAGTCCTTTTACCCAATAAGCATTATCACATCTAATTTTATCATTTATTAATAAATATCTTTTTCCTTTAACTATGCAAGGTGTATCATTACCCATTTTTACTGATCCTCCATTATAATGCTCAAGATGATCAAACTTATCTTCATCACCAGTTATGAGATGTGTACAACCACTATCAATGGTCCAAGTATCATTTTTACTAACTTTTAAAATGAGTGTTGTTTCTACATACCTTTCCTCTTCCTTAGAATCATCTTTCATCGCAACAAACACTACCTTAGTGTCATCATTTGTGTCGATGTTGGTGTCCTCATCTTCAACCAAATAACATGTCTGTTTTCCATTATCTTTTTGATCATGATTATTTCTATTATAGTGTCGATAACCTCTGTTGTTTCTTCTTCCATAGCTTCCATCACCAGATCGGTCTTGGTTTTTATCTTCCTCTTTCCTATTGGGACATCTAGTAGCAATATGGCCAACTTCTATATAGTTAAAATATGCTAAAGGTAACTTCCCTTTATATCTACCTTGACCTTTGGGCATTCTCTGAGCTATAAGAGCTTCAAGTTCATCAAGCTCATCATCAATATTACTATCACTATCATTCTTTATATTATGTCTACTACTAGATTACCAATCTTCAGAGAAGACATAAAAGTAGACCCAAAAGATGGTAGAACACTATTATCAAAATTGTTCAGCTCAAAAGTTTTTAACTTACCAATCAGACTATCAAGAGTAAGATTCTTGCCAGGTGGAGACCTCATTTCATGTATAGCAGATATTTTGATTGCATATGCAGGCAACAAGGTTCTTATAATTTTACTTACCACTATATCTTCATCAATGACACCACCAGATCCTCATATAACATTGACTACCTCTTTGATTCATTTTGTATATTGTGTAATGTTTTATCCTTCTTTCATTTTCATATCATCAAATTTGCCTCTTAAGCTTTCAGCTCTGGCTCTCTTCACATTTACATCACCACCATAGACTTGAGCTAGTTTATCCCACATTTCCTTTTCAGTAGTGCAAGTCTTGACATCCTCAAATTTTGCATCAAATAGAGCAACAACAATATCTATCATAGTAATGTTGTTTTCATGTCGGTCTCTCAATTGATCAAGAGTTAAAGGTCCAATCGGTGGTACAATGTAGACATTTTCCAGTAAGGTTATAACATAATTACCAATTCTAGATATGTGAAGTTTCATCCAGATTTACCATATAGTAAAGTTGTCCTTATTCAGCTTTGACACTTCCCTCTTATACATCTTGTAATCTTTCTGTTGAAGTCCTTTAAAATTTGTTCCAAGAAACCAATGCTCTGATACCAATTGTTAGAATAACTGAGAGGGGGGGGGGGGGGGCTGAATCCATTAGATCATTTATCCTATAGTCCAAATTATAAAGATGTAACACTCAAAACAATTCGAAGGAATTCTTTAGCTCGGTAACATAAGCTATTAAATTGTCTGTGCCTTTTACTGATTACCAGTTAAATAACTCACTGTGACTATCGACCAAATCAAATATGCAGTATGTAAAGTATGCAAATAAAACAATCATCATAGAAAAACATAACACAATGATTTAACGTGGAAACCCTGCTAAGGGAAAAATCACCTAGGACCGGTAACCCAAAATAATTTTCACTCTTCTGAAGTGAGCTTGGTGAAGAGCCAACCCTATTAAAGATTACAAACACACTGTTAGGTGTGACCTTGTTAGAGGATTTATGACTAAGAGTTAACTTTTGACCACCATTCACTATGGGGTCAATAAGATAACAATATACATTCCTTGAATGACATAGGGGCATAACATAAGACGATTAATTCCACTTGGTTAGGAGATTTTTCTGTATCAATGGTTAAACAAAAATAGTTGTTGATCTGATTACAATACAAGTCAATTTGTAGATGTTCATATCTATTCTAAGCCCATACAAATCTTCTAATCAATATTTCAATTCACTTCCTCAGCTTACTTTCACTTGGTAATAGCTCTCTAATGCTCGGTACTATTTTCAAGATCGGTTCTCCTTCAACCAGTCTGATTAGGCATGCATGAAATTGTATTTACAAAAAAATCTCTGCAGTATTCTTTCTTCTAGCATAGTTTCAACAATGAAACTTATGTCTCTTATATAGGCAGATAAACCATTTTCATATCAACAATCATATTTTTCCGCTTATTCTTCTTCATTGATTTTGCCTCTTAAACCTTCTTTGGCAGATGTGTCAATAACACATTTCAATTCCATTGTTTATATCTTCTCTAAACTTTTTTAGCCGTGGATCTCATAACAAACTTTATCCTTAATCGCGAAATCATAACAATTTCTAGCTCATCATTTTTTGTCGGCTAAACTAAGCATTTTATACTTTCATCCATATTGGGTTAACAAAGAAATGCGTCGGCCAATACAAGCTCAGTTAATATTGTCTCTTGGCATACACTACACTGGCTCGGCATATACTAAAGTGTTTCATTTACCGACCACATTGCATTGTACAATTTTGCTTTCATCTTCATAATAGATTAATGCAACATAATCAGTCATCAATATGAGATCATAGGCTTATCAATAAGTTACCCAAAGTATTTCTTATCCTCATTTTTCATATCTATCTCTCTCAGCGTAGATATCTCAGTTCTTCATCGTTTCCCTCTTCTTACAAATGTTTAGATGTTTGTAACTAACATGATAAGTACGGTCAAAACTAGTTGACATCAAAGACAACATAATAACTGATTTAATTATCTTACATATCATTTAAGTAACTTGGTGATCTCTAATCACTGATCTTCTAGTCATTCAGGTATTCAATCAATTGTAATTCATTAACATCATGCCAAAAAAATTCAAAGCTTCA